>CM059449.1:11158149-11219865 GCA_030390025.1 Squalus acanthias
GGGGGGGGAGTGTGCGGGGGGTGGGGGGGGAGTGTGCTGGGGGGGGAGTGTGCGGTGGGGGGAGTGTGCGGTGGGGGGGGAGTGTGTGGGGGGCGGGGGGAGTGTGCGGGGGGGGAGTTCGGGGGTGGGTGCGGGGGGGGTGTGTGCACTGATTAGTGTGGAGCGGAGGAGACTGACAGGCTGTTGAATGTTTTTGGTCCCAGGCCCCCAGGATTTCTCTCTGGCTCTGTGTGCACTGTACCTAATCCATTTTAAACAGGGCCTCACATCTCCTCGTGGACTCTTGCTTTAATCTGCACTTCTGTTCCCGTGCTTGAAATAACTCTGAATCTAAACAAGTCTTCGGTTTGCAGAATCCCCCTGCACCAGTGGTCCTCATTCCCCACCAACGGAGCATTGTAATTTCCTGTCCTTACATTCTCACACACTCAGCCTCCCTGCGGTCTATGTGCCTTGAATAATCTTCCTGCATTTCAATCGCTTCCAACATTTCTCCTTCCCTCACTCAGCCAATGGCAATGCGCTGATACAATGGGCTCTGTCACATGTCCCACTCAGTCCTACGTAGAAGGTTGTTAGGCCAGAAATTACTGTTGACCGCATTAGCAGCCCAACGCTGTGTGCTTTGGCGACATTGTGATGTTTGTTATGTTAACACAGGCAGTAATCTCTTCATTATAACATCGCGACAGGATATCATACGAACATGCTTCAGGGTTTGTTATTATTGGCCTTGCTAATTTCGCGGCTTGTATCTCCACCGAGCACAGCTCCCACACACTATGAGCATCAGTGACGCCAGCCTTCACCTCACTCCACTCCAGAGACTCGAGCGCATAATGCAGGCCGACACTGCCGGTGCAGTGCTGAGGGAGCGCCGCACTGTCAGAGGTGCCGTCTTTTGGATGAGACGTTAAACCGAGGCCCCGTCTGTTCTCTCAGGTGGACATAAAAGATCCCAGGGCACTATTTCGAAGAAGAGCAGAGGAGTTATCCCCGGTGTCCTGGTCAATATTTATCCCTCAATCAACATTGCTTAAAAAACAGATTATCTGGTTATATCGCATTGCTGTTTGTGGGAGCTTGCTGTGCACAAATTGGCTGCCATGTTTCCTACATTACAACAGTGGCTCCACTTCAAAAATGACTTCATTGTCTGCAAAGCGCTTTGAGACATCCGGTGGTCGTGAAAGCTGCTATATAAATGCAAGTCTTTATTTCTTTCTTAATTTCTGAGTGAGGGTAAATTTAACTTTTGTAGATTGTGTAGAACGGGTGTTAAACACGCCAACTGATTTCCATATTTGAAGTCAATGACAGGGAAATGGGGAACGGTGTATAACAGGCGGCTGATAACAATATGACCTGTATTACACAATCGCTAAAAGTTAAAATACCGGCAGTAACCCTCTAACACAGCACCCTGTATAAGTACTGCATCTGTACTGACGTTAATCCAGCTCCCTCACAGTGCTGGGCTCAGTAACCCTCTAACACAGCACCCTGTATAAGTACTGCATCTGTACTGATGTTAATCCAGCTCCCTCACAGTGCTGGGCTCAGTAACCCTCTAACACAGCACCCTGTATAAGTACTGTACCTGTACTGATGTTAATCCAGCTCCCTCACAGTGCTGGGATCAGTAACCCTCTAACACAGCACCGTGTATAAGTACTGTACCTGTACTGACGTTAATCCTGCTCCCTCACAGTGCTGGGATCAGTAACACTCTAACACAGCACCCTGTATAAGTACTGTACCTGTACTGACGTTAATCCTGCTCCCTCACAGTGCTGGGATCAGTTCCCCTCTAACACAGCACCCTGTATATGTACTGTACCTGTACTGACGTTAATCCAGCTCCCTCACAGTGCTGGGATCAGTAACCCTCTAACACAGCACCCTGTATATGTACTGTACCTGTACTGACGTTAATCCAGCTCCCTCAGTGCTGGGATCAGTTCCCCTCTAACACAGCACCCTGTATAAGTACTCTACCTGTACTGATGTTAATCCAGCTCCCTCACAGTGCTGGGATCAGTAACACTCTAACACAGCACCCTGTATTGCTGAATTTATCTCCACTGATGTTAATCTATTTCCCCTCCTCTCCACCCTCACGAGCTCCTCCCAGCCGAAGTGAGAAAGAGAAAGACTTGCATTTATATGGCGCCTATCACAACCTCAAGACGTCCCAAAGCCAGTTAAGAACTTTTGAAGTGTAGTCACTGTTGTAATGTAGGAAACACGACAATGTCCCACAAACAGTAACGTGCGAATGACTAGATAACCTGTTACATGGAATTACATAGTATTTACTAAAGGCCATTGGTCCCAACGGGTCCATGCTGCACACGAGACTCCTCTCACCCTTCAGCTAACCCCATCAACATATTCTATGCCTTTCTCCCTCATTTGTTTATCCAGCTTCCCCTTAAATGCATCTGTGCTATTCGCTTCAACCACTCCCTGTGGGAGCGAGTTCCACATTCTCACCACTCTCTGGGTAAAGAAGTTTCTCCTGAATTCCCTACTGGATTTATTAGCGACTATTTGGAGTCACTCGTGGGACAGGTCCCATTAAGTGAGTGTCTTTTTCGAGTACTTACATGGCTCGTCCACGGGTCAGGTCCTAGCGAATGGTCACGGGCCAAGGAGGGTGGTGGATTCTGGGCTGTTACGGCGGACCGGGTAGATTTCTTGAATACGGGCGGCCAGCACAGGTCTTACCAAGCATGGACGCCACCAGAAAATGTAGAAGCGAAACTGAGTCAGTGTGGTAAGGTTATTTATGACCCCTCATTCTGGTCTCCCCCGCAAGAGAAAACATCGTCTCTACATCTGATTGCTTGAGGGATAAATATTGTCCAGGACACCGGGGAGAGCACCCCTGCTCTTCTTAGTGCCGTGGCATCTTTTACGTCCGTCCGAGAGAGCAGACGGAGCTTCGGTTTAACGTCTCATCCGAAAGACGGCCCCTCCGACAGTGCAGCGCTCCCTCAGT
Source organism: Squalus acanthias (assembly GCA_030390025.1). Lineage (NCBI taxonomy): Eukaryota > Metazoa > Chordata > Chondrichthyes > Squaliformes > Squalidae > Squalus > Squalus acanthias. The sequence goes on from CM059449.1 coordinate 11,161,154, forward strand.
ACTGCCCCTCCAACAGTGCAGCGCTCCCTCAGTACTGCCCCTCCGACAGCGCAGCGCTCCCTCAGTACTGCCCCTCCGACAGTGCAGCGCTCCCTCAGTACTGCCCCTCCGACAGTGCAGCACTCCCCCAGTACTGCCCCTCCGACAGTGCAGCACTCCCTCAGTACTGCCCCTCCGACAGTGCAACGCTCCCCCAGTACTGCCCCTCCGACAGTGCAGCACTCCCTCAGTACTGCCCCTCCGACAGTGCAACGCTCCCCCAGTACTGCCCCTCCGACAGTGCAGCGCTTCCTCAGTACTGCCCCTCTGACAGTGCAGCGCTCCCCCAGTACTGCCCCTCCGACAGTGCAGCACTCCCTCAGTACTGCCCCTCCGACAGAGCAGCGCTCCCTCAGTACTGCCCTTCTGACAGAGCAGCGCTCCCTCAGTACTGCCCCTCCGACAGTGCAGCGCTCCCCAGTACTGCCCCTCTGACAGTGCAGCGCTCCCTCAGTACTGCCCCTCCGACAATGCAGCGCTCCCTCAGTACTGCCCCTCCAACAGTGCAACGCTCCCCCAGTACTGCCCCTCCGACAGTGCAGCACTCCCTCAGTACTGCCCCTCCGACAGTGCAGCGCTCCCTCAGTACTGCCCCTCCGACAGTGCAGCGCTCCCTCAGTACTGCCCCTCCGACAGTGCAACGCTCCCCCAGTACTGCCCCTCCGACAGTGCAGCACTCCCTCAGTACTGCCCCTCCGACAGTGCAGCGCTCCCTCAGTACTGCCCCTCCGACAGTGCAGCACTCCTTCAGTACTGCCCCTCTGACAGAGCAGCGCTCCCTCAGTACTGCCCCTCCGACAATGCAGCGCTCCCTCAGTACTGCCCCTCCGACAGTGCGGCACTCCCTCGGTACTGCACTGGAAGTGTCAGCCTGGATTTTAGTGCTCAAGTCTCTGGAACTGGAGTGGGGCTATGAACCCATGACCTTCTGACTCAGATGAGAGCGTGCTACCCACTGAGCCACAGCTGACACCATGACAAAAATCACTATCACGCACTGTTCCAAACACAAAAAAACAGCATCTCCAAAATCAACAGAAAGACGGAGATAAAGAAAGGGTTGCTAAATTAGCATAACCAGCTGTGACGGCTTGGATTTGACCAGAGGTAAGAGATGGGGAGACTGATTATCGCTGGCAAATGTCTCAGCAGCGGAATTTTAAAATATTATGTTAGGGAAAGGTCTTCCTGTAATGTATTTATGTTGTAGAGCGTTGCTGCTGTGGATCAGGAGGTTTAACCCCTTCCCACTCAACCCGCTCCAGTCTTCCCACCATTTTCAACAGCAACAAGGCGCTTCACAGGAGCGATTATCAAACAAAATTTGACACCGAGCCACGAAAGGAGATACTGGGGCAAGTGACCCAAAAGCTTGGTCAAAGAGACTGGTTTTAAGGAGCGTCTTAAAGGAGGAGAGAGAGGTAGCGAGGCGGAGAGGTTTAGGGAGGGAATTCCAGAGCTTAGGGCCCAGGCAGCTGAAGGCACGGCCACCAATGGTGGAGAAATTAAATCGGGGGATGCGCAAGAGGCCAGAATTGGAGGAGCGCAGAGATCTCGAAGTGTTGTAGGGCTGGAGGGGATTACAGAGATAGGGAGGGGCGAGGCCATGGAGGGATTTGAAAACAAGGATGAGAATTTTAAAATCGAGGTTTTGCTTAACCAGAATCCAAGGTAGGTTTTCAAGGGAAACTTTCAGTCACTAGTCGCCCGGCGATCAGGTTTTAAATAACGCCTCGCAATGGGTTGCATAGATCTCACCTGTTCTCCTATATTTGGCAGGACTGTTACAATAGGAACCCTGCCAGTGAGAGGAAGCAAGACAGACACCCAACACCCCTCCCCAAGACCTCTCGGTTCCTCTGGCCCCAGCCTCTTGTCCATCTTCCGTTCCCTTTGACCCACCATTGGCGGCCGTGCCTTCAGCCACCCAAGCCCCCACGCTAAGGAATTCCTTCTCTACAAACCCCTTCACCTCCCCACTCCGCCCTTCGCTCCCCCCCCACTCCTTCAAAAATCTCCTTAAGACCCATCTCCTTCCATCTCCATAAAACTCCTTCATTGGTGCAGTGTCGAATGTTTCCTTACATCTCTGTGAAGTGCCTCGGGACTTGGTAAAGGAGCGATATAAATGGAGGTTGAAGCTATCAAATAGCATTGGATAGAGGTTCAATATTTTTCTTACTAAAATGTAATACCTCACACTTACCTGTGTTGAAATTTAAGACAGAGGGCAAGAGAAAAGCCTTCAAAAGGGAATTGGATAAATACTTGAAGGAGAATAAATTGCAGGGATCTGGGGAAAGAGCGGGGGGAGTGGGACTAACTGGATTGCTCTTCGAAAGAGCCGGCGCAGACTCCATGGGCCGAATGGCCTCCTTCTGTGCTGTACTATTCTGTGATTTTATGATTCATTTGACTGTCCCCTGTGCTTGCTGCCTTGATCCATCCGAATATATGTCACCGGCCAATGACTAAAGATTCTCAGCCCCGGCATTTCTCCGACGTTTACGGCCGCGTTTGTGTCATTTGGTGTAACCGGCGAGAATCAGGTGGCCGCAGGATTTACCCGAAGGTGCTAAATCCTACAGCGGGGCCGGGAACCAGCAACCATCACATAGCATCACAACACGGAGAGAGTTTGCTCGGCCCAACCCGTCCGTGTCAGCTCAGCGATTAGCACCCTCGCCTCTGAGTCAGAAGGTCGTGGGTTCAAGTCCCACTCCAGAGACTTGAGCACAAAATCTAGGCTGACACTCCAGTGTAGTACTGAGGGAGCGCCGCACTGTCGGAGGTGCCGTCTTTCGGGTGAGACCTTAAACCGAGGTCCCGCCTGCTCTCTCAGGTGGACGTAAAAGATCCCATGGCACTATTTCGAAGAGTTATCCCCGATGTCCTGGGCCAATATTTATCCCTCAATCAACATCACGAAAACAGATTATCTGGTCATCATCACATTGCGGTTTGTGGGAGCTTGCTGTGCACAAATTGGCTGCCGCGTTTCCTACAACAGTGACTACACTTTAAAAAGTACTTAATTGGCTGTAAGCGCTTTGGGACATCCGGTGGTCGTGAAAGGCGCGACAGAAATGCAAGTCTTTCTTTAACCTTCACGTGAGCAAATAGAACTAATCCCACGTTCCCGCCCTGTTCCCATTTTCCTTCATCCCCCCTTTTCCTGCAGCCACTTAGCTAACCTATTCTTAACACTTGCCATGGTCTCTGCTTCACTCGCTAGCAGTAAACAATCTCACAACTCTCTGTGTAAAACGATTTCTCCTGCTCTCTGTCCTAAATTTCAACACAGGTAAGTGTGAGGTATTACATTTTAGTAAGAAAAATAAGGAGGTCACATACGACTTGGAAAATAAGAATCTAAATGGGTTAGAGAAGCAAAGGGATCTGGGAGTACAAATACACAAATCACTAAAAGTCGTGACACAGGTTAACAAGGCCATAAAAAAGCAAACCAAGCACTAGGGTTTATTTCTAGAGGGATAGAATTGAAAAGTTATGCTAAACCTGTATCGAATGTTGGTTAGACCACACTTAGAGTACTGCGTGCAGTTCCGGTCACCATATTATAAAAAGAGACACTGGAGAGGGTGCAGAGAAGATTTACAAGGATGATACCAGAAATGCGAGGTTATACCTATCAGGAAAGGATGAACAGGCTGGGTCTCTTTTCACTTGAAAAGAGAAGACTGAGGGGTGACCTAATAGAGGTCTTTAAAATCATGAAAGGTTTTGATAGAGTAGATACAGAGAGAGTGTTTCCACTTGTGGGGAAGAGCATAACTAGAGGCCATCAATATAAGATAGTCACCAAGAAATCAAATAGGGAATTGAGAAGAAACTACTTTACCCAGAGAGTGGTGAGAATGTGGAACTCGCTACCACAGGGAGTGGTTGAAGCGAATAGTATCGATGCATTTAAGGGGAGGTTAGACAAGCATATGAGGGAGAAGGGAATAGAGGGTTATGCTGATAGATTTAGATGAAAGACGGGAGGAGGTTCGAGTGGAGCATAAACGCCGGCATGGACTGGTGGGGCCGAATGGCCTGTTTCTGTGCCGTATATCCTACGTAAAATCTTACATTTAATCTTATATCTATGTCCCCTTGTTCTAGACTCCTCAATCACAAACAGTCTATTGTATATATGGACTTTCAAAAGGCCTTTGATAAAGTACCACATGACAGACTTATTCGGAAAATAGACACAGATGGTATTAAAGGGACGGTGGTAACTTGGGCTAAGGGATAGGAGGCAGAGAGTAGTGGTGAACGGATATTTTTCTGACTGGAGTATGCAGTGGGGTCCACTAGGGGGTCGGTCTTAGGACCATTGCTTTTCTTGTTATATATAGATGACCTGGCCTATGGTATAGGGAGTACAAATTTAAAGTTCGCAGATGATACAAAACTTGGCAACATAGTAAATAGTGAGCAGGACCGTAGCAGACTTCGGGAGGACATAAATAGACTGGTGAAATGGGCAGACACATGGCAGATACAATTTAATGTGGATAAGTGCGAGGTGATGCACTTTGGGAAGAACAACATGGAGAGGCAGTATAATCTAAATGGTATTATTTTGATGGGGGAAGCAAGAGCAGAAAGACCTGGGGATGCATATTCACAAATCTTTGAATGTGCAGGGCAAGTTGATAAGGTGGTTAATATACCGTATGGGATACTTGGCTTTGTAAATAGGAGATTGAATGCAAAAACTAGGAAGTTATGCTAAGCCTTTACAAACCACTGGTTAGGCCTCAGCTGGAATATTGTGTATAATTCTGGGCACCACACTTTAGGAAGGATGTCAAGGCCTTGGAGAGGGTGCAGAGGAGGTTTACCAGGATGATACCAGCGATGAGGGAGTTCGCTTCTGCGGCGAGATTGGAGAAGCTGTGATTGTTCTACTTAGAGCAGAGAAGGTTAAGGGGAGACCTAATAGAGGGGTTCAAAATTATGAGGGGTTTTGATTGAGCAAGTCTGAGGAAAGATGTTCTTGCCATGGAGGGGGTGCAGCGGCGATTCACCAGGCTGATACCAGGAATGGCGGGATTGACCTATGAGGAGAGACTATGTAGTTTAGGGATGTACACACTGGAGTTTAGAAGATTGAGAGGGGACCTCATAGAAGTGTATAAAATTCTGACAGGTCTAGACAGACTAGATGCAGAAGGAATGTTTCCCTTGGCGGGTGAGAACAGAACTAGAGGACATAATTTAAGGATAAGGGCTAAACTATTTAGGACAGAAATGAGGGGGAATTTCTTCACTCAGAGGGTGGTGAACCTGTGGAACTCATTGCCACAGAGGGCAGTGTACGCCAGCTCATTAAATATATTTAAGAGGGAATTAGATATATTTCTACAGGCAAAAGGGGTTAAGGGTTACGGAGAGAAGGCGGGGACGGGATACTGAATTGGAGGATCAGCCATGATCTCATTAAATGGCGGAGCAGGCTCGAAGGGCCGGATGGCCTACTCCTGCTCCTATCTTCTATGTATCTATGTATGTATCTATAAGTAGGGAGAAACAGTTTCCTCTGGCAAGTGAGTGGGTAACCAGAGGTCATCAAATTAAAATAATTGACAAAAGAACGAGAGGGGAAATGAGGAGATTTATTTTCACACGGAGGGTTGCAATGATCTGGAAAGCACTCCCTGAAAGGGTGGTGGAAGCAGATTCCATGGGAACTTTCAAAAGGCAATTGGACATGGACTTGAAGAGATCACATTTGCAGGGTTATGGGGAAAAAGCTGGGGGGAGGGATTAAATTGGACAGTTCTTTCAAAGAGCCGGCGCAGGCACGAAGGGCTGAATGGCCTCCTTCTCTGCTGAACGATTCTGTGATTCTATCTACTCTGTCCCTTCCCTTCGTAGTTTTAAACACCTCTATCAAATCATCCCGCGGTCTCCTCTGTTCGAATGAAAATAGCCCCAATTTTTTAAGTGTTTCTTTGCATTTGTATTTCCTCGTGGCAGGCAGCATCCTAGTGAATCTGCACTGTACCCTCTCCATCGCCTCAGCATCCTTCCTACAGTCTGGAGCCCAAAGCTGCACACAATGCTCCTACTGTGGACTTACTAAGGATTTATATAGATTCACCAGCACATCTCGAACTTTTATATTCTGTACACCTTGCCATAAAACCCAGTATTCCATTCGCTTTTTTATGACCTTCAGTCTCTGAGGTGTTGCGTTTAATATCTTGCGAAGCTGAGCATCCAATCGCTTTGCTTTTCCACATCACCCATTCAAAATATCATTGCGAAAGAGACGTTCAACCGAGGCCCCATTTATTGCCTGGTCATTATCACGTTGCTGTTCGTGGCATCTTGCTGTGCGCAAATTGGCTGCCGCGTTTCCCTGCATCGCTAGTGACTGCACTTCAAAAGTACGTCATTGTCCCGAGGGTGTGCAAGGTGCGACACAGATGTGCTCGCTGACCTACATTGCCTCCCGGATCGGTGTCGCCTCAATTTTAAAAGTCTCATCCTTGTTTTCAAATCCCTCCATAGCCTCGCACCACCCGCCCCACCCCCCCCCCCCCACCATCTCTGTAAGTTCCACCAGCCCCACAACCCTCCGAGATCTCTGCGCGCCTCCAATTCTGCCCTCTTGCGTATCCCCGATTTTCCATCGCTCCCATCATTGGTGGCCGTGCCTTCAGCAGCCTGGGCCCGAAACTCTGGAATTCCCTCCCTAAACCTCTCCTTAAAACCTACTCCTCTCTCCACCTTTAAGACGCTTCTTAAAACCTACCTCTTTGACCAAGCTTTCGGTCACCTGCCCTAATATCTCCTTATGTGGCTCAGTGTCAGATTTGTCTGATAATCGCTCCTGTGAAGCACCTTGGGACGTTTTACTACGTTAAAGGCGCTGTATAAATGCAAGTTGTTGTTGAGTTCTTTCATTACTATCTGTCTCTCTCTCTATTTCAGACTCCCATTTACCTGTTGTGCATTTCCAGCAAGCGAGAGACTAACCACCACCCCTTGACATTCAATGGCATTACCATCGCCGAATCCCCCACCATCAACATCCTGGGGGTCACCATTGACCAGAAACTTAACTGGACCAGCCACATAAATACTGTGGCAACAAGAGCAGGTCAGAGGCTGGGTATTCTGCGGCGAGTGTCTCACCTCCTGACTCCCCAAAGCTTTTCCACCATCTACAAGGCACAAGTAAGGAGTGTGATGGAATACTCTCCACTTGTCTGGATGAGTGCAGCTCCAACAACACTCAAGAAGCTCGACACCATCCAGGACAAAGCAGCCCGCTTGATTGGCACCCCCTCCACCACCTTAAACATTCACTCCCTCCACCACCGGTGTACCGTGGCTGCAGTGTGTACCATCTACAAGATGCACTGCAGCAACTCGCCAAGGCTTCTTCGGCAGCACCTCCCAAACCCGCGACCTCTTCCACCTAGAAGGACAAGGGCAGCAGGTGCATGGGAACACCACCACCTCCAAGTTCCCCTCCAAGTCACACACCATCCTGATTTGGAAATATATCGCTGTTCCTTCATCGTCGCTGGGTCAGAATCCTGGAACTCCCTCCCTAACAGCACTGTGGGAGTACCTTCACCACACAGACTGCAGCGGTTCAAGAAGGCAGCTCACCACCACCTTCTCAAGGGCAACTAGGAATGGGCAATAAATGCTGGCCTTGCCAGTGACGCTCACATCCCGTGAAAGAATATATAAAAAAGCATCTTCTCTTTTATTTATTTCCAGCATTCTCCGTATCATAGAAACATAGAAACATAGAATCTAGGAGCAGGAGTAGGCCATTCGGCCCTTCGAGCCTGCTCCACCATTCAATACGATCATGGCTGATCATCCAAATCCAGTACCCTGTCCCCTGCTTTAATCCCCACAGTACACATATCCCACCCTACCCCCATAACCCCACATATTTAATTCCCCCTAACATATCCCATCCTATCCCCATAACCCCACATATTTAATCCCCCCCTAACACTAAGGGTCAATTTATCATAGCCAAATCAACCTAACCCGCACATTTTTGGACTGTGGGAGGAAACCGGAGCACCCGGAGGAAACCCACGCAGACACGGGGAGAATGTGCAAACTCCACACAGACAGTCACCCGAGGTCAGATTCGAACCCGGGTCCCTGGCGCTGTGAGGCACAGTGCTAACCACTATGCCACCGTGTTGCCCGTATCTATTCACGTTACGCGAGATTCAGCGATCACCTACCATTCTTTGTTATCAGCTCGAAGCCTTGCTTCGAGTTATTAGCAACAGGGACTGTGACCTTCGAAAAGCAAGAACAGGTCATTGATCACTGTCGGAATGGCACCTTCAGCGACGAGCCAGGCTCGCCTGACTCTCATTGAGAGAGCCCGCTCTCCAGTGTGAGGCCGTGGAGGAGTTTGAAGATTACACACAGCCTGCTGGAGGAGCAGCTCGAACTGATGACAATGTCTGTGCATGGGGGAAGAAACTGGGGACCTCGCAGGTTGAAGAGAGTAGACAACAACAACTTGGACTTGTATAGCGCCTTTAACGCAGTCGAAAGTCCCAAGGCGCTTCACGAGAGCCTCGTCAGACAGAAATTTCACACCGAGCCACATAAGGAGATATTAGGGCAGGTGACCAAAAGCTTGGTCAAAGAGACAGGTTTTAAGGAGCAACTTAAAGGAGGAGAGAGAGGTAGAGAGACGGAGAGGTTCAGGGAGGGAATTCCAGCACTTCGGGCCTAGGTAGCTGAAGGCACGGCCTCCAATGGTGGAGTGAAGGAAATCAGGGATGCGTGAGAGGCCAGAATTGGAGGAGCGCAGAGATCTCGGAGAGTTGTAGGGCTGGAGGAGGTTACAGAGATAGGGAGAGGAGCGAGGACATGGAGGGATTTGAAAACAAGGATGAGAATTTCAAATTCGAGGCGTTGCCAGACTGGGAACCACTGCAGACTGTACACTTAATTCAATGGGTAAAACCCTTCCCATTCAATCCCACTGCATGGAATTCTGGTGGAATAATCCACTCCCATTCCACTAGACCAAGCCCTTTCCTGCTCACTCCCAATGTGCTGAATTCCAATGGACCAAACCTCTTCCTACACACTCCAAATGTGCAAAACACATTGGGCCCAACCATTTGTCATCAATTGCCACCACATAGAATTCAATGGACCAACGCACTTCCCATTCACTCCCATTGTACTGAACTGCTAGCGCCAGGCATAACTCTTAAAAAGAAAAGCAAAATACTGCGGATGCTGGAAATCTGAAACAGAAACAGAAAATGCTGGAAATACTCAGCAGGCCAGGCAGCATCTGTGGAGAGAGAGAAACAGAGTTAACGTTTCAGGTCGATGACCTTTCATCAGAAAAGGTCATTGACCTGAAACGTTAACTCTGTTTCTCTCCCCACGTATGCTGCCTGACCTGCTGAGTATTTCCGCTCTTAAATAGATATGGTTCTGCTAGAATGCTCCCCAATAACATCTCCTTCCAATATCGAGCAGTGCTCACGTACATGCACACACATAGATGGCACAGGCGAACATACGCACCCACAGACACACAGACGCACACGTACAGACCCACACATAGACACGCTCACACACACACACACACACACACACACACACACACGACATTGCCCAAATGTGAGAAGTCGCACAACACCAGGTTATAGTCCAACAGCTTTATTTGGATATGATGCGGAGATGCCGGCGTTGGACTGGGGTGGACAAAAACGAGAAGTCGCACAACACCAGGTTATAGTCCAACAGATTTATTTAAAATTACAAGCTTTCGGAGCTATCCTGCCCCTTCTTCAGGTAGAGTTACTGTGAGAGGATCTACCAGAATTCACAGAATATAAACACAGAGAAAATGCAGAGATTCAATCTTTCCTTACATCAAAGACACACTAAGAGCACAGCCAAGACAATGAGATGTGTCCCAGGGGGTCCAACGTGTCAAATCCTGCTGGCTGCATATCCTCTCCATTTGGGTTTGTTTCTTGTGTTTGTTTCTTGTGTTTGTTTTTTTAAAAAGCTGGAAAGACCGGCAACTATGTCAAGTCACGTTCTGTAGCGTGACATGAACCCGATATCCCGATTGAGGCCGTCCTCATGAGTGCGGATCTTGGCTAGCAGTTTCTGCTCGATGATTTTGCGTTGTCGTGTATCCCGAAGGCCGGCTTGGAGAACGCTAACCCGCAGATCCGAGGCTGAATGCCCTTGACTGCTGAAGTGTTCCCCGACTGGGAGGCAACCATCCTGCCTGGCGATTGTTGCGCGGTGTCCGTTCATACGTTGTCTCAGTGTCTGCATGGTCTCGCCGATGTACACACGACACGGCCTTCGAGACACACGACAACACAAAATCGTCGAGCAGAAACTGATAGCCAAGTTCCGCACCCATGAGGACGGCCTCAACCAGGATCTTGGGTTCATGTCACGCTACATGTAACCCCACCTGACGTAGAGTCATCCAGACTCGAGTCGTCGTTGGCTTGTTCTCTCTACACAGATGCGGCCGGACCTGCTGTGATTTCCAGCAAAAAAAGTTTTTTGTTTTTCATACAGACCCCAGCATCTGCCACATTTGACCCCTCGTGACCCCACCTCATTGTCTTTGATGTAATGTTTTCCTGACTGACCTGTTTGGACACCATCCACACCTTTGATTGCCGTGATTATCTCTCTGCCGAGCTGTGATAAAGGGCAGTTAGAAAGATTAACTGTAATCATCTGGCAGTGTTCTCTGACTATATATGCTGTGCCGAGATACATCTCTTCACTTCACCTGATGAAGGAGCAGCGCTCCGAAAGCTTGTGATTTCAAATACAGCTGTTGGACTATAACCTGGTGTTGTGCGACTTCTCACTTTTGTCCACCCCAGTCCAACACCGGCATCTCCGCATCATGGCAACATTGCCCAGTGAGGGTTCAGTATGATCTGTACCCACTGACAGTGCCCAGTGAGGGTTCAGTATGATCTGTACCCACTGACAGTGCCCAGTGAGGGTTCAGTTCGATCTGTACCCACTGACAGTGCCCAGTGAGGGTTCAGTATGATCTGTACCCACTGACAGTGCCCAGTGAGGGTTCAGTACGATCTGTACCCACTGACAGTGCCCAGTGAGGGTTCAGTATGATCTGTACCCACTGACAGTGCCCAGTGAGGGTTCAGTATGATCTGTACCCACTGACAGTGCCCAGTGAGGGTTCAGTACGATCTGTACCCACTGACAGTGCCCAGTGAGGGTTCAGTTCGATCTGTACCCACTGACAGTGCCCAGTGAGGGTTCAGTATGATCTGTACCCACTGACAGTGCCCAGTGAGGGTTCAGTTCGATCTGTACCCACTGACAGTGCCCAGTGAGGGTTCAGTATGATCTGTACCCACTGACAGTGCCCAGTGAGGGTTCAGTACGATCTGTACCCACTGACAGTGCCCAGTGAGGGTTCAGTATGATCTGTACCCACTGACAGTGCCCAGTGAGGGTTCAGTATGATCTGTACCCACTGACAGTGCCCAGTGAGGGTTCAATCTGATCTGTACCCACTGACAGTGCCCAGTGAGGGTTCAGTATGATCTGTACCCACTGACAGTGCCCAGTGAGGGTTCAGTATGATCTGTACCCACTGACAGTGCCCAGTGAGGGTTCAGTATGATCTGTACCCACTGACAGTGCCCAGTGAGGGTTCAATCTGATCTGTACCCACTGACAGTGCCCAGTGAGGGTTCAGTATGATCTGTACCCACTGACAGTGCCCAGTGAGGGTTCAGTATGATCTGTACCCACTGACAGTGCCCAGTGAGGGTTCAGTATGATCTGTACCCACTGACAGTGCCCAGTGAGGGTTCAGTACGATCTGTACCCACTGACAGTGCCCAGTGAGGGTTCAGTTCGATCTGTACCCACTGACAGTGCCCAGTGAGGGTTCAGTATGATCTGTACCCACTGACAGTGCCCAGTGAGGGTTCAGTATGATCTGTACCCACTGACAGTGCCCAGTGAGGGTTCAATCTGATCTGTACCCACTGACAGTGCCCAGTGAGGGTTCAGTATGATCTGTACCCACTGACAGTGCCCAGTGAGGGTTCAGTACGATCTGTACCCACTGACAGTGCCCAGTGAGGGTTCAGTATGATCTGTACCCACTGACAGTGCCCAGTGAGGGTTCAGTATGATCTGTACCCACTGACAGTGCCCAGTGAGGGTTCAGTATGATCTGTACCCACTGACAGTGCCCAGTGAGGGTTCAGTACGATCTGTACCCACTGACAGTGCCCAGTGAGGGTTCAGTATGATCTGTACCCACTGACAGTGCCCAGTGAGGGTTCAGTACGATCTGTACCCACTGACAGTGCCCAGTGAGGGTTCAGTATGATCTGTACCCACTGACAGTGCCCAGTGAGGGTTCAGTTCGATCTGTACCCACTGACAGTGCCCAGTGAGGGTTCAGTATGATCTGTACCCACTGACAGTGCCCAGTGCAGGTTCAGTATGATCTGTACCCACTGACAGTGCCCAGTGAGGGTTCAGTACAATCTGTACCCACTGACAGTGCCCAGTGAGGGTTCAGTACGAGCTTTGCAGGTTCAGCCACAGGCCGCTCACAGTTTTCTGTCCTTCCTTTGTAACGCTTGTTTGTATCGTGGGCAGCTGGAGGCTGGCACTGCCCGAGGTGCTTTGTAGGGTGAAGCTTTCATGCCCGGGCGCTCAAGTGGAAATTCCGGGCCACCGCGCCCTGTCACAAACGCCAATGTTGCCCATCCCAAAAGCAGGCACAGGGAGCAATCCCTGTCCAAATATTTCATCCGTCGTGGCGAAGATCATCAAACAGCCCAACGCAGAAAAGATCATCGTGAGAAAGCGCCTCATTAAACTGCTCCCAACACATATAATTAACAGGAACCTTTACTGGGGCTCAGTATTCGATCCTCGCATCTTATTACTAATCTGGGCAAATCTATCTCTGTGTCCCTACGTATTTCTCTCTTTATATTCCATGCGGTCTTTCTCTCTGCCTCTTTCTATCTCTTTCACTCTTTGTTTGATTCTCTATATGTGTCTCTCCCTCTCGCTGCCTCTTTCTCTCCGCCTTGCTTGCTCTGACTCTTTTTTGCTTGCTGGTTCATTCTTTCTGTGTGTCTCTGCTTCCTTCTATCTCTTCGCCCCACTGTTTCATTCTGTGGTGTACCTCCCTCTGGCTTATCTGTCTTTGCTACTGTCTCTCTCTCTCTCTCTCTCTCTCCTCTTTGCCCGTTTCTGTCTGCGTCTCTCCTATGCTATGTATGTCTGCCTTGTTCTGCTTCTGTGCTCTCTCTATCTCAGCCGTGACTCAGTGGGCAGCACTCTCGCCTGTGTCAGAAGGTTGTGGGTTCAAGTCCCCCTCTAGAGGCTTGAGCACCAAAATCTATGCTGACACTCCAGTGCAGTACTGAGGGAGTGCCGCGCTGTCGGAGGTGCCGACTTTCAGATGAGACATTAAACCGAGGCCCCGTCTGCTCTCTCAGGTGGATGCAAAAGATCCCATGGCACTAATTCAAGAAGAGCAGGGGAGTTCTCCCCGGTGTCCTGGACCAATATTTATCCCTCACCCAACATCACTAAAAGCAGATTACCTGGCCATTTTCCACATTGCTGTTTGTGGGATCTTGCTGTGCACAAGTTGGCTGCCACGTTTCCTACATTACAACAGCAGCTACACTTCAAAAGTACTTCATTGGCTGTAAAATGCTTTGGGACATCTGAGGATGTGACAGTTGCTATATAAATGCAAGTCTTTTTCTTTCATTCAGTATTGCTGTCTCTCTGTTTCTCTGTCTCATTCTGTGTATGTATCCCTCTTTCTCTCGCTGTCTCACTCTCTATTCAATGCTGTGTTATCTCTCTCTGTTTCTATCTCCCTCTGCCCTTTCTCTCGTTCATTCTGTATGAGCATTACTCTAGTTCTCTCGCTCTGTTCCTCTCATTCCCCTCTTCCATTCCATGTGTATTTTTCTCCCTCTTTCTTTCACTCTATCTTGCTGTGTCTTTCCCTGTTTCATTATATGGCTATCTCTGTCTGTCTGTCTCTCTTACTCTCTCTCTCTCTCCCTCTCTGCCTCTCTCTGTCCTTTTTCTCTGCCTCTGTCTCCCTCTCTCTCTCTCCACCTCTTTCTCTCTCTCTGCTTCTCTGTCTCTCTCTCTCTCCCTCCCTCTATCTTTCTCTTTCTTTCTCTCTCTCTGCCCCTCTCTCTGCCTCTCTCTCACACACTCTGCCTCTCTCTCGGACTCTCTCTCCCTATCTCTCTCACACTCTGCCCCTCTCTCTCTGTCTCTCTTTCTCACACTCTGCCTCTCTCTGTGACTCTCTCCCTATCTCTCTCTCTCACACTCTGCCCCTCTCTGTCTCTCTCTCTCACACACTCTGCCTCTCTCTCTGACTCTCCCTCCCTATCTCTCTCTCTCTCACACACTCTGCCCCTCTCTCTCTCACACACACTCTGCCTCTCTGACGCTCTCTCCCTATCTCTCTCTCACTTTGCCCCTCTCTCTCTCTGTCTCTCTCTCACACACTCTGCCTCTCTCTCCCCTTTCTCTTTCTGCCCCTCTCTCTGTCTGTCACTCTCTGCCCCACTCTGTCACTCTCTGCCTCTTCCTCTTTCACACTCTGCCCCTTTCTCTCTCTACCCCTCTGTCTCTCTGCTTCACTCTCTCTCTGTCACTCTCTGCCTCTCTCTGCCTCTCTATCACTCTCTGTCTCTGCAGCGCTCTCTCTCACACACTCAGCCCCTCTCTCTCTCTCTGCCCCTCTCTCTGTCACTCTCTGCCCCTCTCTCTCTCTCTACCCCTCTCTCTCTGCCCCTCTCACACTCTGCCCCTCTCTCTCTGTGTCTCTCTCTCTGCCCCTCTCTACTCACACTCTGCCCCTCTCTCTGCCTCTCTCTCTGCCCCTCTCTCTGTCTCTGCCCCTGTCTCTCTCTCTGTGTCTCTCTCACTCTGCGTCTCTCTCTGTCTGTCTCTCTCTCTCTCTGCCCCGCTCTCTCTCTCTCTCTCTCTCCGCCTCTTTCTCTCTGTTTCTCTCTCTCTCCCTCCCTGTGTCTTCTGTCAACATTAAGCATTTGGCAGGAGAGACAGTAAAACAGCACGAGTACTGGTCCCCAATTAACGACACAACCGAAGACATAACCTCGCTTTCTTGGAATCCTGTCCCGCTCTCAGTCACTGGGGACGGGTTGGTAAACACAGACTCAAACAGCAGCAATCCATTTGGATTGAATCGCCAGCACCGCCAAACTTTGGCACGGGGCTATTTTACCACAAAAAAATACAGTTGGGAGACGCCAGAGAGATGAAAAGTCGTTTCGTTACCTTAGTGCCTGAGCCGCCGGCTGTTTACATTCACAATGTCTCCGGTTTGAGGCTGCACGGAAGGTTGGTTGAAGGGAGAGAAAGAGGCAGGGAGTGTGTGTGTGTGTGAGAGAGAGAGGGGGGTTCTTGCTGTTAGTCTCCTTTGCGCACTCGGAGGTTCTAAGCTCCCTTGTATTGTGAAAGGAAAATCTTTGTGGTCACACCCACAAGTATTTTCACATCAGCGCTGTGTTTGTAGTCAGTCAGTCAGCCAGCCAGGGAGATCACACAGGCTGCTCCTGCATTTCAGGCGTGTATACCCACCCCTGCTTGATTATTCATGAGGCCTCCAAGTAACTGAGTTCGGATTCAACATTTAACAGCTTATAAATCCGGGTCGCTTGAAGGGCTGGGGGGCCACGTGGAATAGCTTTAATGTCAATCTCCTGACTGCTAGGAAGGGTTTTGCTTCCCACAGATATCCGCAGGAACATAGAAACATAGAAACATAGAATCTAGTAGCAGGAGTAGGCCATTCGGCCCGTCGAGCCTGCTCCGCCATTCAATACGATCATGGCTGATCATCCAAATCCAGTACCCTGTCCCTGCTTTAATCCCCACAGTACACATATCCCACCCTACCCCCGTAACCCCACGTATTTAATTCCCCCTAACATATCCCATCCTATCCCCATAACCCCACATATTTAATCCCCCCTAACACTAAGGGTCAATTTATCATAGCCAAATCAACCTAACCCACACATTTTTGGACGCTCTGGTTGTTTTAGCTTTCATTATATATTTTTTTTTAAATGATCTTCAGGGGAAAAAAATCTCACGCTTAAAACACATCGGAGCAGATCTTGCTGGAGGGAGGCACAAGTCTGCCCCGTTAGTTAGACTTTTCCCCTCACCCTTCAGCTACGAATTCTTTGGCGCCCTAAATTGCTGGTAGTGCGAGCTGATAACGGACGAGAGCAACAGGGCACCTGGGACCCCAGTGAGCGACCGCACCAACAATCTACCCCCTTCATACAATTATAGAAATCTACAGCATAGAAGGAGGCCATTCGGCCCATCGTGTCCGTGCCGGCCGACACAGAGCAATCCAGCCTAATCCCACTTTCCAGCACTTGGTCTGTAGCCCTGTAGCTTACAGCACTTCAAGAGCATATCCAAGTACTTTTTAAATGTGATGAGGGTCTCTGCCTCTACCATCCTTTCAGGCAGCGAGTTCCAGACCCCCACCACCCTCTGGGTGAAACCATTTCTCCTCAACTCCCCTCTAAACCTCCGACCAATTACTTTAAATCTATGCCCCCTGGTTATTGACCTCTCTGCCAAGGGAAATAGGTCCTTCCTATCCACTCTATCTAGGCCCCTCATAATTTTATACACCTCGATTAGGTCTCCCCTCAGCCTCCTCTGTTCCAAAGAAAACAACCCCAGCCTATCCAATCTTTCCTCATAGCTAAAATTCTCCAGTCCAGGCAACATCCTCGTAAATCTCCTCTGCACCCCCCACCCCCAGTGCAATCACATCCTTCCTGTAATGTGACCAGAACTGCACTCAGCACTCTAGCTGCAGCCTAACTAGCGTTTTGTACAGCTCCATCATAACCTCCCTGCTCTTATATTCTATGCCTCGGCTAGTAAAGGCAAGTATCCCGTATGCCTTCTTAAACACCTTATCTACCTGTCCTGCAACCTTCAGGGATCTGTGGACATGCACTCCAAGGCTCTGATCCTCTGCACTTCTCAGTGTCTTACCATTTATTGTGTATTCCCTCCCCAGATGCATTACCTCACACTTCTCCCTTAACCCATGAGATTTAAGGATTGAGAATGAAACAAAGGAATAATGGAGAATTAGAGTCAAATCAGGTACATAAAGAGAACTAGAGAGAGGGAAAGAAAGATGGGATTAAGAGAGAGAGAGAGAGAGAAAAGAGACAGACAGGAAAAGTAAGATTTTTTTTTAATCTTTAATTTTTAATATCACTACGAAGAATCTACTGCATGCAGGAATGAGACGCAGCAGTTTAAATTGTTCCCTTTCTGGGTACAGAGAGATTGATTGGCATCGCATTAACAATGATCACAATTAAAAGGGTATGCACACTGTTAAGTACCAGCCCTAGCTTTCTGCGGCGAGTTTAATGGGCAATTAATGTGCAAATCCAGCAAGTTCTTCAAGGTTGAAGGCGAGATGCCGTTTGTACGAGACAAAGAGCGGAGTGCCGTAAACCGACCAGCATGTTCTGGAGATGAGCAACTCATGCCGTATCTCTGCCTGGCCTGAACTTGCTGGCTGATTTGCTCATGAATGACGGCGTGCCTCGTGACCATGCCGTGATTACTCCAGGAAAATTTGGCTCAAATATTATTTTCTAACACAGCAATTATTTTTTAATTCATTCATGGATGTGGGCATCGCTGGCAAAGCCAGCATTTATTGCCCACATCTAGTTGCCATTGAGAATGTGGTGGTGAGCCACCTTCTTGAACCGCTGCAGTCCATGTGGTGAAGGTACTCCCACAGTGCTGTTAGGGAGTTCCAGGATTTTGACCCAGCGACGATGAAGGAACGGCGATATACTTCTAAGTCAGGATGGTGTGTGACTTGGAGGGGAACTTGGAGGTGGTGGTGGTGTTCCCATGTGCCTGCTGCCCTTGTCTCCTAGGTGGAAGAGGTCGTGGGTTTGGGAGGTGCTGCCGAAGAAGCCTTGGCGAGTTGCTGCAGTGCATCTTGTAGATGGTACACACTGCAGCCACGGTACGCCGGTGGTGGAGGGAGTGAATGTTTAAGGTGGTGGATGGGGTGCCGATCAAACGGGCTGCTTTGTCCTGGATGTTGTCGAGCTTCTTGAGTGTTGTTGGAGCTGCACTCATCCAGGCAAGTGGGATGTCCTCCTGTCTGGCTTTGAACTGGGCAATTTACTGGGCCGGCCATTGTGCCAAGTCATTTAAAAAAATCGATCCCCGCACTATATTTTTTTTAATTAACGTCCGTTACATGAGTTGCGCATCCCATCCTGCGCACGTGCAGACAACCCAATTCGAAGGCTTGTGGCCTTTTCTGAAGTGCCCTGTGCTGCTCTCAGACTGTGGATTAAGGTAGCCCGTACTCCTTAGCATGAGGCATTGATGCACTGGGGCCTTGCGCTTACTGGTAACACAGTGCACTGTTTGGGATGGGGGACGGGGTCGAGAAAAGTTTTCTGCTAAGAGAAATAGGTCCTTCCTCTCCACTCTATCTAGGCCCCTCATAATTTTATACACCTCAATTAGGTCTCCCCTCAGCCTCCTCTGTTCCAAAGGGAACAAACCCCAGCCGATCCAATCTTTCCTCATAGTTAAAGTTCCCCAGCCCAGGCAACATCCTCGCAATTCTCCAGTCCAGGCAATATCGAGGGGTATAAATTTGTGTTGGGTTGTGGCCAGTGTTCCTTGTAAGCTGCGCTTCATTCTGCGCGGCCTGTTTCTTTTACTGCGCGGTCCCTTTAAATTTCTGCGCACTTGCGATACTTACAATGGGAAAGCCGGTGAGCGGTCCTGCGCGGGGCCTTCGCCATTGCTGCGCGGCCATGCTCGCGCAGGTTAGAGGGAACACTGGTTGTGGTGTGAAGTGAGCGGTATAGCATTGGCCATGTGCTGTAGGCCCGGCCTCATATTGAAGTCAATGGAGGCGAATATGGGGCCAGGCGTGTAACGGGTGGGCGGTCATTGCGACACCGCCCATTTTATGCCAACGCCCAAGGTAATTTCCACCGACCCCAGCTCCCCGCCCGCCACACCCTACAAGAGTCCCGCTGAAGTGAGGTGGGGGATTTCAAACGTTCCAGTGGGCATTGGGGGGGCAACGGTTGTGCTTGTGACCGCATTGCGAGCCAGGCCATTCGTCCGTTCTTCGGGAAGCGCTTTGGGTGTGCGTTGGGGACACAGTCTTGGGAAGTTTAGATCATCGGGAAAGGGTCTTAATACCGGCTGCTATTCCCAGTTGTCCAGACTCTGCACCCTTCCCCCTTCCCACTTAGGCTCCTCGATTGGATCCAGTCAAGCAGTCACCTCCCCGCCAGTCTACCTGGAGCTCATCGAGAGGGGCCGCTGGAACTCATCGAGAGGGGCTGATAGAACTCATCGAGAGGGGCCGCTGCAACTCATCGAGAGGGGCCGCTGGAACTCATCGAGAGGGGCCGCTGGAACTCATCGAGAGGGGCTGATAGAACTCATCGAGAGGGGCCGCTGCAACTCATTGAGAGGGGCTGATAGAACTCATCGAGAGGGGCCCCTGGAACTCATCGAGAGGGGCTGATAGAACTCATCGAGAGGGGCCGCTGCAACTCATCGAGAGGGGCTGCTGGAACTCATCGAGAGGGTCTGATAGAACTCATCGAGAGGGGCTGATAGAACTCATCGAGAGGGGCGGCTGGAACTCATCAAGAGGGGCCCCTGGAACTCATCGAGCGAGGCCGATAGAACTCATCGAGAGGGGCCGCTGGAACTCATCGAGCGAGGCCGATAGAACTCATCGAGAGGGCCGCTGGAACTCATCGAGAGGGGCCGCTGGAACTCATCGAGAGGGGCCGATAGAACTCATCGAGCGGGGCCGATAGAAATCATCGAGAGGGGCCGAAACAACTCATCGAGCGGGGCCGCTGGAACTCATCGAACAGGGCTGATAGAACTCATCGAGCGGGGCCGCTGGAACTCATCGAGAGGGGCCGCTGGAACTCATCGAGAGGGGCCGCTGGAACTCATCGAGCGGGGCCGATTGAACTCATCGAGAGGGGCCGATAGAACTCATCGAGAGGGGCCGATTGAACTCATCGAGAATGGCCGATTGAACTCATCGAGAGGGGCCGATTGAACTCATTGAGAGTGGCCGATTGAACTCATCGAGAGGGGCCGATAGAACTCATCGAGAGGGGCCGCTGGAACTCATCGAGAGGGGCCGATAGAACTCATCGAGAGGGTCCGATAGAACTCATCGAGAGGGGCCGATAGAACTCATCGAGAGGGGCCGATAGAACTCATCGAGAGGGGCCAATAGAACTCATCGAGAGGGGCCGATAGAACTCATCGAGAGGGGCCGATAGAACTCATCGAGAGGGGCCGATAGAACTCATCGAGAGGGGCCGATAGAACTCATCGAGAGGGGCCGATAGAACTCATCGAGAGGGGCCGCTGGAACTCATCGAGAGGGGCCGCTGGAACTCATCGAGAGGGGCTGATAGAACTCATCGAGATGGGCCGCTGGAACTCATCGAGAGGGGCCGCTGGAACTCATCGAGAGGGGCCGCTGGAACTCATCGAGAGAGGCTGATAGAACTCATCGAGAGGGGCCGCTGGAACTCATCGAGAGGGGCCAATAGAACTCATCGAGAGGGGCCACCGGAACTCATCGAGAGGGGCCGATAGAACTCATCGAGAGAGGCTGATAGAACTCATCGAGAGGGGCCGCTGTAACTCATCGAGCGGGGCCGATAGAACGCATCGAGAGGGGCCACCGGAACTCATCGAGAGGGGCCGATAGAACTCATCGAGAGGGGCCGCCGGAACTCATCGAGAGGGGCCGATAGAACTCATCGAGAGGGGCCGCTGGAACTCATCGAGAGGGGCCGCTGGAACTCATCGAGAGGGGCCAATAGAACTCATTGAGAGGGGCCAATAGAACTCATTGAGAGGGGCTGCTGGAACTCATCATGAGGGGCCGCTGGAACTCATCGAGCGGGGCCGATAGAACGCATCGAGAGGGGCCGATAGAACTCATCGAGAGGGGCCGCCGGAACTCATCGAGTGGGGCCGCTGGAACCCATCGAGCGGGGCCGATAGAACTCATCGAGAGGGGCCAATAGAACTCATCAAGAGGGGCCGATAGAACTCATTGAGAGGGGCTGCTGGAACTCATCGAGAGGGGCCGCTGGAACTCATCGAGAGGGGCCGCTGGAACTCATCGAGAGGGGCCGCTGGAACTCATCGAGAGGGGCCGCTGGAACTCATCGAGAGGGGCCGATAGAACTCATCGAGAGGGGCCGATAGAACTCATCGAGAGGGGCCGATAGAACTCATCGAGAGGGGCCGATAGAACTCATCGAGAGGGGCCGAAAGAACTCATCGAGAGGGGCCGATAGAACTCATCGAGATGGGCCGCTGGAACTCATCGAGAGGGGCCGATAGAACTCATCGAGAGGGGCCGCCGGAACTCATCGAGAGGGGCCGCTGGAACTCATCGAGAGGGGCCGCTGGAACTCATCGAGATGGGCCGCTGGAACTCATCGAGAGGGGCCGCTGGAACTCATCGAGAGGGGCCACTGGAACTCATCGAGAGGGGCCACTGGAACTCATCGAGAGGGGCCGCTGGAACTCATCGAGAGGGGCCGCTGGAACTCATCGAGAGGGGCCGCTGGAACTCATCGAGAGGGGCCGCTAGAACTCATCGAGAGGGGCCGCTGGAAATCATCGAGAGGGGCCGCTGGAACTCATCGAGCGGGGCCGATAGAACTCATCGAGAGGGGCCGATAGAACTCATCGAGAGGGGCCAATAGAACTCATCGAGAGGGACCGCTGGAACTCATCGAGAGGGGCCGCTGGAACTCATCAAGAGGGACCGCTGGAACTCATCGAGAGGGGCCGATAGAACTCATCGAGAGGGGCCGATAGAACTCATCGAGAGGGGCCGATAGAACTGATCGAGAGGGACCGCTGGAACTCATCGAGAGGGGCCGCTGGAACTCATCGAGAGGGGCCGCTGGAACTCATCGAGAGGGACCGCTGGAACTCATCGAGATGGGCCGATAGAACTCATCGAGAGGGGCCGATAGAACTCATCGAGAGGGGCCGATAGAACTCATCGAGAGGGACCGCTGGAACTCATCGAGAGGGGCCGATAGAACTCATCGAGCGAGGCCGATAGAACTCATCGAGAGGGGCCGATAGAACTCATCGAGAGGGGCCGATAGAACTCATCGAGCGGTGCCGATAGAACTCATCGAGAGGGGCCGCTGGAACTCATCGAGAGGGGCCGATCGAACTCATCGAGAGGGGCCGCTGGAACTCATCGAGAGGGGCCGATAGAACTCATCGAGCGGTGCCGATAGAACTCATCGAGCGGGGCCGATAGAACTCATCGAGAGGGGCCGATAGAACTCATCGAGAGGGGCCGATAGAACTCATCGAGAGAGGCCGCTGGAACTCATCGAGAGGGGCCGCTGGAACTCATCGAGAGGGGCCGCTGGAACTCATCGAGAGGGGCCGCTGGAACTCATCGAGAGGGGCCGCTGGAACTCATCGAGAGGGGCCGCTGGAACTCATGGAGAGGGGCCACTGGAACTCATCGAGAGGAGCCGCTGGAACTCATCGAGCGGGGCCGCTGGATCTCATCGAGAGGTGCCGCTGGTAATGTTACTCTCGTACTGAGCCGGTGCCACTGGCTCCCGACATGTGGAGTGGCCGCGCCAAAGGTCAACCTTCCCGATTCAGTCAGCCTGGCATCCGGCAAACCTAGTAAAAAGACAAATGGGCTCTCTCAACCACAACAACACCAACTTGCATTTATATAGCACCTTTAACATAGCAAAAATCCACAAGGTGTTTCACAGGAGTGTTAGCAGATGAAATTTGACACCGAGCCACAGAAGAAGATGACCAAAGATGACCAAAAGCTTGTTCAAAGTGGTAGGGTTTTAGGAGCATCTTAGAGGAGGAGAGAGAGTCAGAGAGGTTCAGGGAGGGAATTCCAGAGCTTGGGGCCTAGGCAGCTGAAGGCACGGCCGCCAATGGTGGAGGGATTAAAATCAAGGATGGGCAAGAGACCAGAATTGGAGGAGCGCCGAGATCTTGGAGGGTTGTAGGGCTAGAGGAGGTTACAGAGATAGGGAGGGAGGAGCGCCGAGATCTCGGAGGGTTGTAGGGCTGGAGGAGGTTACAGAAATAGGGAGGGTGGAGCGCAGAGATCTCGGAGGGTTGTAGGGCTGGAGGAGGTTACAGAGATAGGGAGGGTGGAGTGCAGAGATCTTGGAGGGTTGTAGGGCTGGAGGAGGTTACAGAGATAGGGAGGGTGGAGTGCAGAGATCTCGGAGGGTTGTAGGGCTGGAGGAGGTTACAGAGATAGGGAGGGTGGACTGCAGAGATCTCGGAGGGTTGTAGGGCTGGAGGAGGTTACAGAGATAGGGAGGGTGGAGTGCAGAGATCTTGGAGGGTTGTAGGGCTGGAGGAGGTTACAGAGATAGGGAGGGTGGAGCGCCGAGATCTCGGAGGGTTGTAGGGCTGGAGGAGGTTACAGAGATAGGGAGGGTGGAGCGCCGAGATCTCGGAGAGTTGTAGGGCTGGAGGAGGTTACAGAGATAGGGAGGAGGGGCGAGGCCATGGAGGGTTTTGAACACAAGGATGAGTATTTTAAATTTGAGGCGTTGGCAGACCGGGAGCCAGTGTAGGTCAGCGAGCACGGGATGCGATGGGTGAACGGGACTCGGTGCGAGTTAGGATACGGGCAGCAGAGTTTGGGATGAGCTCCAGTCTACGGAGGGTGGAAGGTTTACGCTGGCGTTCCTCCGGCTACGGGAGTTCTGCACTGCAGGAGCTGGCCGCACCAGGAGCAACGTATGAACGGCTTAGGGTGTCGTACCCGCTGGGTGCCCGCCCTCCGACCCCTTCACATGTTAATTCAACAGTCACTAAGCCTGCTTCTTTTAATCTAGCCCATTACAATAAAGAAAGACAGAAGAAAGAAAGACTGGTTAAGGCAGTGAAAGAAAGAAATTGCATTTCTATAGCACCTTTCACGACTTCAGGACATCCCAAAGCACTTTACAGCCAATTAAGTCCTTTTTTGAAGTGTTGTAATGAAACGTGGCAGCCAATTTGCGCATAGCAAGATCCCACAAACAGCAATGTGATAATGACCAGATAATCTGTTTTAGTGATGTTGATTGAGGGATAAATATTGGTCAGGTCACCGGGGATAACTCCCCCTGCTCTTCTTCCAAATAGTGTCCCTGGGATCCTTCACATCCCACCTGAGAGGGCAGACGGGGCCTCGGTTTAACGTCTCATCTAGTGTCGGCCTAGATTTTGTGCTCAATTCTCTGGAGTGGGTCTTGAACAGTGGCTCAGTGGGCAGCACTTCTTGCCTCTGACTCAGAAGGTTGTGGGTTCAAGTCCCACTCCAGAGAAATCAGTGACCTTCAGTGAGAGAAGGGAGATTCATGGGGGAGGGGAGACAGCTCTTGAGAGCCCCATCATCTCTGTCTCTTGGTGGGTTACGCAAGCTCATGTGGGCTATTTTAAATTCCCATGGTGACTTTAAACACAAGCTCTTTGTTTCACTTCTTGTTTTAAGTTCTATTTTTGAATAAGTCGCCTTTGGCCCAGTGGGTAGCAGTCTCGCTAAGTCAGAAGGTTGCGGGTTCAAGTCCCAGTCCAGAGACTCGAGCACATAATCCAGGCTGGCACTCAACGGAGTGCTGCACTGTCGGAGGTGCTGTCTTTTGGATGAGACGTTAAACATCTTCCCTCTCAGTTGGACATAAAAGATCCCACGGCCACTATTTCGGAGAAGAGCAGGGGAGTTACAGAAACATAGAAACATAGAAGATAGGAGCAGGAGTGGGCCATTCAGCCCTTCAAGCCTGCTCCGCCATTCAATGCGATCATGGCTGATCATCCAAATTCAGTACCCTGTCCCTGCTTTCTCCCCATATCCCTTGATCCCCTTAGCCTTAAGAAATATATCTAACTCCTTCTTGAATATATTTAATGATTTGACCTCAACTGTCTTCTGTGGTAGAGAATTCCACAGGTTCACCACTCTCTGGGTGAAGAAATTCCTCTCATCTCAGTCCTAAATGGCTTACCCCTTATCCTTAGACTGTGACCCCTGGTTCTGGACTCCCCCACCATCGGTAACATCCTTCCTGCATCTAGTCTGTTAGAATTTTATAAGTTTCAATGAGATCCCCTCTCATTCTTCTAAACTCCAGCGAGTATAAGCCTAATCGACCCAATCTCTCTTCATACGTCATTCCTGCCATCCCAGGTATCAGCCTTGTGAATCTTCGCTGCACTCCCTCCATGGCAAGAACATCCTTCCTCAGATAAGGTGACCAAAACTGCACACAGTACTCAAGGTGTGGTCTCACCAGGGCCCTGTACAACTGCAGCAAGACATCCTTGCTCCTGTACTCGAATCCTCTCGCTACGAAGGCCTGGTGTCCTGGGCCAATTTTCATCCCTCAAGCAACGTCACTAAAATGGATTATGTGCTCAAGTCTCTGGAGCGGGACTCCAAATGCTACCCTGGTAAACGGGTACCAAGAGGTTCAGAAAGGAACAGCAAGCAACGCAACACCAGCTTGGACCTTCTTCCCTCAGGACTGGGGTCAGGAAGTCCTTCTTCATGCAAGGAGCGATCAACTCACTCACCTTTAGTCTTTGCAATGTCTCGCCACCGATTGATTAAGTGCGCAATGTTCAAAAGGTAAATATCGGCCCCAGGACACCCGGGAGAACTCCCCTGCTCTTCTTCGAAATACTGGCCGTGGGATCTTTTATGTAGGATCCATTTCCAGGCTGTCAGTCCCAATTAGCAGCCCTGCTGTGTCAGCGGCACACTTTATGAAAATAATAATTTAGTGTTTCATTTTTTGAGTAAGGTGGAACATTTACCCACTCTGGTTCCTTGATCCACAAAACACTTCCAGGCTTTGAATGCGATTCTTGCATTTGTGATGTGCCCGTACTGGCCTTTAGAATCGACACTAATTAGACGTAGAGAAGATGTTTCCACTTGCGGGTGAGAGCAGAACTAGGGGCCCTCAATATAAGATAGTCATTAATAAATCCGAAAGGGGACTCAGGAGAAACTTCTTTACCCCGAGAATTGAGAATGTGGAACTCGCTACCACAGGGAGTGGTTGAGGCGAATAGCACCGATGCATTTAAGGGGAGGCTGGATAAGCACATGCGGGAGAATGGAATAGAAGGATATGCTGATTGGGTGAGATGAAGTAGGGTGAGAGGAGGCTCGGGTGGAGCACAAACACCAGCATGGACCTGACGGGCCGAATGGCCTGTTTGTGTGCTGTAAAATTCTATGTAATGCTGTGCTATGATCGGAGACCTCTCTCCCGAACCCCCCCCCACCCCAACGAGTTCCACATTCTCACCACTCTCTGGGCAAAGAAGTTTCTCCTGAATTCCCTATTGGATTTATTAGTGACTATCTTATATTTATGGTCCCCTAGCTTTAGACTTCCCCACAAGTGGAAACATCTTCTCTACATCTACCCTATTGAATACTTGCTTCATTTTCAAGACCTCTATCAGGTCACCCCTCAGGGAAAGAGCCCCAGCCTGTTCAGACTTTCCTCTCAGTTCTGGTATCATCCTTGTAAATCTTTAGCGCACCTTCTCCAGCGCCTCAATATCCTTTTTTGTGAGGATAACGTCGACAGGCGATTCAGCGGAAACCCCGGAGGAACGGCGTAAGCGGCTGAATTTGTACCGCGCGCCGTCCGTTCCAGTCGCTGACCGAGCTGGAGCTTATTTCCAGCGTTTGCTGCTCGATGGCGGGGAGCCGAGGTTCAGAGCGTGGGGAGGAAATGAAAGCGAGACTGAGGTTAAACTGGCAGATAAAGGTGGACGGCCGAGAGACACCGAGAGATAAAAGGAGCAGGGCCCCGACACCCAGAGAGATTGAGAGACTCGCGGAGAGAGAGAGACTGAGACTGGGACGGAAAGACTGCAACAAGATGGGAAATGGAGTGAGAGAGAAGATAAAAGAGACTTGGAGGAGAGACTCTACCCCAGAGAGCTGTGGATGCTCAGTCCATGAGTATATTCAAGACGGAGATCGATAGATTTTTGGGCACTAAGGGAATGAAGGGAGATGGGGATCGGGCGGGAAAGTGGAGTTGATGTAGAAGTTCAGCCATGATCTCTGTGTTTATATTGTGAATTCTGGGAGATTCTCTCACAGCTACCCTACCTGAAGAAGGAGCGAC
Organism: Squalus acanthias; assembly: GCA_030390025.1. Lineage (NCBI taxonomy): Eukaryota > Metazoa > Chordata > Chondrichthyes > Squaliformes > Squalidae > Squalus > Squalus acanthias. The sequence goes on from CM059449.1 coordinate 11,188,543, forward strand.
AGCTCCGAAAGCTTGTAATTTTAAATAAATCTGTTGGACTATAACCTGGTGTTGTGCGACTTCTCATTTTTGTCCACCCCAGTCCAACGCCGGCATCTCCACATCATGATCTTATTGAATGGCGGAGCAGGCTTGAAGGGGCCACATGGCCTACTCCTGCTCCTGTTTCTAATGTTCTTACGATAAAGACTGATAAAGAGATTTGGAGGAGAGAAACATAGAAACGTAGAAGATAGGAGCAGGAGTAGGCCATTCGGCCCCTCAAGCCTGCTCCGCCATTCGATGAGATCATGGCTGATCATCCAAACTCAGTACCCTGTACCTGCCTTCTCCCCATATCCCTTGATACCTTTAGCTTTAAGAAATATATCTAACTCATTCTTGAATATATTTAATGACTTGGCCTCAACTACCTTCTGTGGTAGAGAATTCCACAGGTTCACCACTCTCTGGGTGAAGAAATTCCTCCTCATTTCTGTCCTAAATGGCTTACCCCTTATCCTTAGATTATGACCCCTGGTTCTGGACTCTCCAACCATCGGGAACATTCATCCTGCATCTAGTTTGTCCAGACCTGTCAGAATTTTATATGTTTCGATGAGATCCCCTCTCATTCTTCTATACTCCAGCGAGTATAAGCCCAATCGACCCAATCTCTCCTCATATGTCATTCCTGCCATCCCAGGTATCAGCCTTGTGAATCTTCGCTGAACTCCTTCCTCAGATAAGGCGACCAAAACTGCACACAGTACTCAAGGTGTGGTCTCACCAAGGCCCTGTACAACTGCAGCAGGACATCCCTGTTCCTATACTCAAACTGATAAGGACTGATAAAAAGAATGACAGAGATTGAGACAGATTAACAGGCGCAGAGAGGTATCGACAATGAGAGAGATTTATAGAGACAGAAAGAGTGAGCTGGAGAGACGAGGAACAAAGGGAGTCCTTGGAGGAGAGGGAACAACAAGGGCTGCCAGGGAGACGGAGATGGAGACAGATTGACAGAGACAGAGCACAGTTACGACTCTATTTTTAACTGTGGTGAGCACAGTTTTCTTATTACTGAGCACAAACTATGAGCGATGATGGAGGCTGAGTAGCAAGCTGTACTTTAATCTCGGAGCCTCAAAGGCGTGCTGGTGAAGTGCTGCAGGATTCGCTCTCGTACTTTAATGAATGCGGAGCTTGTGCTCTCTGCTAACGACCCAGCACCTGCAATCCGGCATAAATAACTGAAAGTAATGAGGCAAAAATTACCATAAATCATCCACATGTACCTAAATGCTTGTGCTCCAGCCGTCTACTCATTGATGTCCCACCATGTAACTCTGAGTCATAGTGCCCAGTCGTTGAATCATAACATCATTGATCATACTCTCCAGCATCTGACTCTCTGAGATTCACGAGGACCATATTTGGCTCCCACAATGACGCAACTGGTTAAGGCAGTGAAAGAAAGACTTGCATTTCTATAGCGCCTTTCACGACCACTGGACGTCTCAAAGCGTTTTCCAGCGTGAAGCGTAGTCACTGTTGTAATGTAGGAAACGTGGCAGCTCGATTCAGAACAGATCTAGCAGCTCAAAACTGGGCATCCATGAGGCGCTGTGGGCCATCAGCAGCAGCAGAATTGTATTCCACCACAATCTGTAACCTCGTGGCCCGGCATATCCCTCACTCTACCATTACCATCAAGCCAGGGGACCAACCCTGGTTCAATGAGGAGTGTAGAAGAGCAGGCCAGGAGCAGCACCAGGCGTACCTAAAAATGAGGTGCCAACCTGGGGAAGCTGCAACACAGGGCTACATGCATGCTAAAAAGTGGAAGCAGCATGCTATAGACAGGGCTAAGCGATCCCACAATCAACGGATCGGATCAAAGCTCTCCAGTCCTGCCACATCCAGTAATGAATGGTGGTGGACCATTAAACAACTAACGGGAGGAGGAGGCTCCATGTATATCCCCATCCTCAATGATGGTGGAGCCCAGCACGTGAGTGCAAAAGACAAGGCTGAAGCGTTTGCAACCATCTTCAGCCAGAAGTGCCAAGTGGATGATCCATATTGGCCTACTCCTGAGGTCCCCACCATCACAGAAGCCAGTCTTCAGCCAATTCGATTCACTCCTCGTGATATCAAGAAACGGCTGAGTGCACTGAATACAGCAAAGGCTATGGGCCCCGACAACATTCCGACTATCGTGCTGAAGACTTGTGCTCCAAAACTAGCCGTGCCTCTAGCCAAGCTGTTCCAGTACAGCTACAACACTGGCATCTGTCCGACAATGTGGAAAACTGCCCAGGTATGTTCTGTCCACAAAAAGCAGGACAAGTCCTGGTCTGGTACTGTATGGTCTGTGTGTGTCTCAGTGTCACCCCCTGTGCATGTACAGTGCACTGAATAAAAGGGAACAATTCACTCCCGTCTGGTACTGTACAGCTCATGTGTCTCAGTGTCAGCTCCTGTACATGCACAGCAACAGCACACAGCAGGTAAAAGAGAATGATTCACTCCCGTCTGGCACTGTACAACTCATGTGTCTCAGTATCAGCTCCTGTACATGCACAGCACACAGCGGGTAAAAGAGAATGATTCACTCCCGTCTGGCACTGTACAACTCATGTGTCTCAGTATCAGCTCCTGTACATGCACAGCACACAGCGGGTAAAAGAGAATGATTCACTCCCGTCTGGTGCTGTGCAGTTTATGAATCCCTCCCTCACATGTGGCGTGCTGATTCCCCAGTATCACTGATTTTGGCGCGCAGGTCATTAGAGACGGGGTTTGTGATCTGCGACCAGACAGTAACACAGCCAGGGGCTGAGACAATGCCATAAACCGCACGACTGAGGACTGAACGCACTGTCAATGTCATCCCAACCCTGGCTGGTGTCAATGCTTCGAGTGCTGAGTGCTGTATAACCCACAGAGCACAACAGACCATTGTCTCTCTCTCTGTCTCCGGCTTATGATACGGAGAGAGTAAGTTATGGAAAAAGGACTAAGAAGTAAAATCAGGTCGAGGTTTTTCACACAAAGGGCAATATAACTGAGCTCATTGAAGAGTTAGAGGTAATTAGAGGTGGGTCTGGATAGAAAGACCTTATCACAAACTACTTATAGCACAGAGACCGGCCATTCGGCCTAACTGGTCCATGCTGGTGTTTATGCTCCACAGGAGCCTCCCCCCACCCCTCTTCATCGACCCCCATCAGCATAACCTTCTATTCCTTTCTCCCTCATGTGCTTATCTAGCTTCCCCTTAAATGCATCTATACCATTCGCCTCAACCACACTCTGTGGTAGCGAGTTCCCTATTCTCACCACTCTCTGGGTAAAAAAATGTCTCCTGAATTCCCTATTGGATTTATTAGAGACTATCTTGTATAGAAACATAGAAACATAGAAAAATAGGAGCAGGAGTAGGCCATTCGGCCCTTCGAGCCTGCTCCGCCATTCAATATGATCATGGCTGATCCTCTATCTCAATACCATATTCCCGCTCTCTCCCCATACCCCTTGACGCCTTTTGCATCTAGAAATCTATCCATCTCCTTCCTAAATATATTCAGTGACTCGGCCTCCACAGCCTTCTGTGGTAGAGAATTCCACAGGTTCACCACCCTCTGAGTGAAGAAATTTCTCCTCATCTCAGTCCTAAATGTCCTACCCCGTATCCTGAGACTGTGACCCCTCGTTCTAGACACCCCCAGCAAGGGGAAACATCCTCCCTGCATCCAGTCTGTCTAGCCCTGTCAGAATTTTATACATTTCAATGAGATCCCCTCTCATTCTTCTAAAGTCTAGTGAGTACAGGCCTAGTGGACCCAAACTCTCCTCATACGACAGTCCCGCCATCCCAGGAATCAGTCTGGTGAACCTTCGCTGCACTCCCTCTATGGCAAGTATATCCTTTCTTAGGTAAGGAGACCAAAACTGCACACAGTACTCCAGGTGTGGTCTCACCAAGGCCCTGTATAACTGTAGTATTTATGGCCCCTAGTTCTGGGCTTGCCTGCAAGTGGAAACATCTTCTCTACGTCTACCCTATCAAACCCTTTCATAATCTTGAAGACCTGTATCAGGTCACCTCTTAGTTTTCTCTATTCCAGACAAACTTGCATTTCTACAGCACCTTTCACGACCTCAGGACATCCCAAAGCGCTTTACAGTCAATGAAGCACTTTTTTAAAGTGTTTTAATGCAGCCAATTTGTGCATGGCCTGCTCCCGCAAAGAGATAATGACCAGATCATTTGTTTCAGTGATGTTGGTTGAGGGATAAATATTGACCAGGACGAACTCCCCCTGCTCTTCTTCGAAATGGTGACCGTAGGATCTTTTACATCCGCCTGAGAAAGCAGATGTTTAACATCTCATGCTGGAAGACAGTGCAGTTTTACACTTGGAGTCCCAGCCTGGATTTGGAGCTCAAGGTCTCTGAAGTGGGGCTTGAACCCATGACCTGTCTGACTCAGAGGCAAGAGGTGCTACCCACTGAGCCACAGCTGACATCCCCCTCAATCCACTGCAAAGTAACTCCTTTAAGGTGTTTCTGCGGGATGCGATAGGGAGCTGTGTGAGGGCCCGCCTCTTGCCTTCAATCTTGCCATTTTCCCTCCTGCACATAAATCTAGGCCGACACTCCAGTGCAGTGCTGAGGGAGCGCCGCACTGTCGGAGGTGCCGTCTTTCAGATGAGAAGTCAAACCGAGGCCCTGTCTGCCCTCTCAGGTGGATGTAAAAGATCCCATGGCACTATTTCGAACAAGAGCAGGGGAGTTATCCCCGGTGCCCTGGCCAATATTTATCCCTCAATCAACATCACTAAAAACAGATGATCTGGTCATTATCACGTTGCTGTCTGTGGGAGCTTGCTGTGCGCAAATTGGCTGCCGCGTTTCCCACATTACAACAGTGGCTACACTTCAAAAGTACTTTATTGGCTGTAAAACGCTTTGGGACATCCGGTGGTTGTGACAGGTGCTATATAAATGCAAGTCTTTCTTTCTTGCGGTTCAGTGTTAGTCCTGGGCATTCACTGCTTCGTTGATATAATAATCACCGAGTCCAAACTCACAGTGGTATTAAAGTGCGTGTTTACCAGCTGATGGATTCTCATTACCTCCTTCATTTCTTCCCGAGGAATCATTCATGCTGAAAATAGATTTTTGATTTATTCCTGTAAATATGTGAAACTGATTAGACCAGGGCCGCTGAATCCTTGAGTGCTTCCAATGCTTTACCCACCGCCCCCGGGCCGTGCATCAAGCAGGTCCTTCAGCATTCATTCTTTAAATGGTTGTTGCAAGTCACACGGGCAGAGTCTGCTCTTCCTGTGCTGGGCCTAAGGGATCACGCAAAGAGTCCAGGGGATATCGGGCAGGGAGGAGTGCAGCCCCCGAACAGGGCCAGAATGTGTGTCCATGAACATTGATGGGCAGGTTTCCTCAGAGATTCAACACCCCCGCCACAGGAACAGCAAGATTTAGTTCATACAGTCTACTCCGGGTAGATAGTTAGATAGATAGATAGAGAGATAGAGAGATAGATAGAGCGATAGATAGATAGATAGATAGATAGATAGAGCGATAGATAGATAGAGAGATAGATAGATGGATAGATAGATAGATAGATAGATAGATAGATGGATAGAGCGATAGATAGAGAGATAGATAGAGCGATAGATAGATAGTTAGATAGAGCGATAGATAGAGTGATAGATAGAGCGATAGATAGATAGATAGATAGATGGATAGAGCGATAGAGAGATAGATAGATAGATAGAGCGATAGATAGACAGATAGAGAGATAGATAGAGCGATAGATAGATAGATAGATAGATAGAGCGATAGATAGATAGAGAGATAGATAGATGGATAGATAGATAGATAGATAGATAGATGGATAGAGCGATAGATAGAGAGATAGATAGAGCGATAGATAGATAGTTAGATAGAGCGATAGATAGAGTGATAGATAGAGCGATAGATAGATAGATAGATAGATGGATAGAGCGATAGAGAGATAGAGAGATAGATAGATAGAGCGATAGATAGATAGATAGAGCGATAGATAGAGAGAGCGATAGATAGATAGATAGACAGATAGACAGACAGATAGATAGACAGATAGACAGAGCGATAGATAGATAGGTAGAGCGATAGGCAGATAGATAGACAGATAGAGAGATAGATAGATAGAGAGATAGATAGATAGATAGAGCGATAGATAGAGCGATAGATAGAGCGATAGATAGATAGAGCGATAGAGCGATAGATAGAGAGATAGACAGATAGATAGATAGACAGACAGATAGAGAGATAGATAGATAGATCGATAGAGAGAGAGAGCTAGATAGATAGACAGGTAGATAGAGATAGAGAGATAGATAGAGATAGATAGAGATAGATAGATAGAGAGATAGAGAGATGGACAGATAGAGAAATAGAGAGATAGACGGACAGATGGACAGATAGAGAGAGCGATAGATAGATAGATAGAGCGATAGATAGATAGATAAATAGATAGAGCGATAGATAGATAGATAGAGCGATAAGATAGATAGAGCGATAGATAGATAGAGCGATAGATAGATAGATGGATAGATAGATAGATAGAAAGATCGAGATAGATAGATAGAGATAGACAGATAGATAGATATACAGTTAGATAGATAGATAGATAGACAGATAGATAGATAGATAGATGATGATAGACAGACAGACAAGCAAGCCACACAGTTGTATTAAACCGGCTACAATACAGCGGTTCCAGTAGGCGGCCCACCACCAACACCACCTTCTCAGGGCAACTATGGGGTGGCCAATAAATGCCGGCCTTGCCAACACCGCCTACATCCCAAGAATCAATGGAAGAAAATAAATTCTCCAATTTCTCCGTGCCTTTCAGCCCGCTTCTATGTAAAAAAAAAATAAAGTCCCTCTTCAGGAACGATTTGGCAAGGTGCTGTCACTGATTCTTGGGGGGGTGAGGGAGGAAGCAATTGCTGTGTCGATCAGAGACTTGTAATATTTCACACTCTGCATAAGGAGCAGTGACCTTTCGTCGCTCCGGGAGCAACCCAGCGAGGCTGAGGGTTGTCAATCCATTCCATTCGCTCCCAGTCTCTCACCGTCTCTCTGGGCTTAATGGGAAGAGACTGAGTGAATTCAGCACACGGAGGAAGAGCCCCGTGACAAACGCCGACCTTTTCAAAGTCATCAAACCATTTCCTTCGGTTTTACATGAGCACTTTCAGGAGCCGAGCAGCCTTCTTCAAAGGTTAGATTTCCCCCCACAGAGGACGCCTCTGTTTGACAATTGTACTGGTCAATGCGGCACTGAGCTAGTGAGACTACAAGGACCCCCGTGATTCGTCTCCAGTCCGTGCACAGTGAGAGGCTCTGGGAGGGGGGGATAAATCATAGAATCACAGAATAGTACAGCACAGGAGGTCATTCGGCCCATCGAGTCTGTGCCGGCTCTTTCGAAGATCAATTCAGTTAGTCCCACTCTCCCGCTCTTTCCCCATATCCCTGCAATATTTTCTCATTTAAATATTTATCCAATTCCCTCTGGAAGGCTACTATTGGATCTGCATCCACCACCTTTTCAGGCAGTGCATTCCAGATCCTAACCACTTGCTGCCTACATTTTTTTTCCCTCATGTTGCCTTTGGTTCTTTTGCCAGTCACCTTCAATCTGTGTCCTCTGTTGAGCCATTGGGAACAGTTTCTCCTTATTTACTCTATCTAAGCCCTTCATGATTTGAAACACCTCCATCAAATCTCCTCTCAGCCACGGTTGCCACTCCTGACTGCGATCCTTCAACACTCATCGAACTCTGTTACAGCAAAAAAACACAACTGGATATTAGGGAAGCTTTGGCGAGGGGGGGGGGTGGGAGATGGCAGTGGGGGGAGGTGAAATTGGTCTTTGGTGGTCGCGCGAAATGGGTGATAGCGAATGGTCAGCCCCTTTGACACCCCGCCTGATAATCTTTGAAGTCAATAGATGAGAATATCAAGCAGGGTATAAAATGGTACAAGTCAGGAGTGTGATGGAATACTCTCCACTTGTCTGGGTGAGTGCAGCTCCAACAACACTCAAGAAGCTCGACACCATCCCAGACAAAACAGCCCACTTGATTGGCACCCCATCCACCACCTTAAACATTCACCCCCTCCACCACCTTAAACATTCACTCCCTCCACCACCAGCGTACCGTGGCTGCAGTGTGTACCATCTACAAGATGCACTGCAGCAACTCGCCAAGACTTTTTCGGCAGCACCTCCCAAACCCGCGACCTCTTCCACCTAGAAGGACAAGGGCAGCAGGCGAGTGGGAACACCACCACCTCCAAGTTCCCCTCCAAGTCACACACCATCCTGACTTGGAAGTATATCGCCGATCCTTCATCGTCGCTGGGTCAAAATCCTGGAACTCCCTAACTAACAGCACTGTGGGAGTACCTTCACCACACGGACTGCAGCGGTTCAAGAAGGCGGCTCACCACCACCTTCTCAAGGGCAATTAGGGACGGGCAATAAATGCCAGCGATGCCCACATCCCAGGAACGAATAAAAAAAAATTCACCCCCCCGAGCCATCAAGGCTTCTCTAATATCCGGTTGTTGTTCTGCTGTGACAGGCCTCAATGTAAAATGTCTCTAATTGTTCTTCTGATGACTGAATCTGACTCAAATATTTCTGAACTTATTTTCATCTATGAGCTCCATTGGTTGGTGGGCTGTGCTCATCTCCATGCACTCTGAGGCACCCTTCTTAGAATCATAGAATCACGCAGTACAGAAGGAGGCCATTCGGCCCATCGTACCTGTGCCGGCTCTTTGAAAGAGCAATCCAATTAGTCCCACTCCCCCACTCTTTCCCCACAGCCCTACAAATTTCTCCCCTTCAAGTATTTATCCAATTCTCTTTGGAATGTTACTGTTGAATCTGCTTCCGCCCCGCTTTCAGGCAGTGCATTCCCGATCACAACAACTCGCCGTGTAAAAGAAATTTGCCTCAATTCCCCCCTGAATTTTTGCCGATTATCAGTGCTGGGGCCTCAGCTGTTTCCAATCTATATTAATGACTTAGATGAAGGGACCGAGTGTAATGTAGCCAAATTAGCTGATGATACAAAGATGGGTGGGAAAGCAAGTTGTGAAGAGGACACAAAGAATCTGCAAAGGGATATAGACAGGCTAAGTGAGTGGGCAAAAAGTTGGCAGATGGAGTATAACGTGGGAAAATGTGAGGTTATCCACTTTGGTAGGAAAAATAAAAAAGCAAATTATTATTTAAATGGAGGGAGACTACAAAATGCTGCGGTACAGAGGGATCTGCGGATCCTCGTACATGAAACACAAAATGTTAACATGCAGGTACAGCAAGTAATTAGGAAGGCAAATAGAATGTTGGCCTTTATTGCAAGGGGATGGAGTATAAAAGCAGGGAAGTCTTGCTACAACTGTACAGGGTGTTGGTGAGACCACACCTGGAGTACTGCGTACAGTTTTGGTCTCCTTATTTAGGGAAGGATAAAGTTGCATTGGAGGCAGTTCAGAGAAGGTTCACTAGGTTGATTCCTGAGTTGAAGGGGTTGTGTTATGAGGAAAGGTTGAGGTTGGGCCTATACTCATTGGAGTTTAGAAGAATGAGAGGGGATCTTATTGAAACATATAAGATTCTGAAGGGGCTTGACAGGGTAGATGCAGAGAGGATGTTTACCCTCGTGGGGGAATCTAGAACTTGGGGGCATAGATTCAGAATAATGGGTTGCCCATTTAAAACAGAGATGAGGAGGAATTTCTTCTCTCAGAGGGTCGTGAATCTTTGGAATTCTCTTCCCCAGAGAGCTGTGGAGGCTGGGTCATTGAATATATTTAAGGTGGAGATAGACAGATTTTTGAACGATAAGGGAGTCAAGGGTTATGGGGAGCAGGCAGGAAAGTGGAGTTGAGGCCAAGACCAGATCAGCCATGATCTTATTGAATGGCGGAGCAGGCTCGAGGGGCCAAATGGTCAACTCTTGCTCCTATTTCTTATGTTCTTATGTTTTTAAATCTGTGTCCTCTGTTTGCCAACCCTCCTGCCAGTGGAAACTGTTTCTCCCCATCTACTCTATCAAAACCCTTCATAATTTTGAACACCTCTATTAAATCTCCCCTTAACCTTCTCTGCTTTAAAGAAAGAAAGACTTGCATTTCTATAGCGCCTTTCACGACCACCGGACATCCCAAAGCACTTTACAGCCAATGAAGTACTTTTTGGAGTGTAGTCACTGTTGTAATGTAGGAAACGTGGCAGCCAATTTGTGCACAGCAAGATCCCACAAACAGCAATGTGATAATGACCAGATAATCTGTTTTAGTGATGTTGATTGAGGGATAAATATTGGCCCAGGACACCGGGGGGTAACTTCCCTGCTCTTCTTCGAAATAGTGGCCGTGGGATCTTGTACGTCCACCTGAGAGAGCAGACAGGGCCTCGGTTTAACATCTCATCTGAAAGACAAACATCCAAAGGAGAACAATCCCAGCTTTTCCAGTCTCCCCTTATAACTGACTCTCGATCCACTTCGTTGTTTGAGGAGCTGAGGGCATCTCCACATAATCTGAGGCACCCTTGCTGACACCACACGCAAACTTTCTGGGGAATTACTTGATATTGGGGGCGGGGGGGGGGCGGCAGGAATGACTCCAGGTCGATGAAGAAACCGAAGATGTCAGATCAAAGTGTTAGAAAATCCTCACAAACAGCGTGTCAGGGAGCGAGTTTACCGCTACCACTTAACAAGCGCAGAGCCTGTCTGTGTAGCCACTTAAAGGGACCCTGACTTTTAAAAAATTTGTTCCTGGGGTATGGGCATCGCTGGCAAGGCTGGCATTTATTGCCCATCTCTAGTTGCACCTTGAGAAGGTGGTGGTGAGCCGCCTTCCTGAACCGCTGCAGTCCGTGCGGTGAAGGTGCTCCCACTTTATCACCACTAAATAGTTGCCATTAAAGGGGCACGGTATTTATTAAAGGGGCGCGATAGTTATTAAAGGGACGGGTATCCTTGTTAAACGCTTACTGTATTTATTAAAAGGGTGCAATATTTATTAAAGGCGATTAAAGGGGCGCTGTCCTTATTGCAGTATCACTAGCTTTATTAAAAAGTGCGTGGCAAAGCTCTTTGGCCAATATGGCTCTCGCGTCAGCTCTGGGCCAACTGTAGAAAGTTCCCCGGCAACACGATCGCGGTGAAATCACGTGAACGGCTGTTGTGCAGAGCTCTGTGTTCCTTGATTCGGGAGCGGCCTGGTCCAGACAGCATCATCAAAGCCCAGTGCTCGCACCACACTCGGAACCCTAGGACCGTACAGCACAGAAGGAGGCCAGTCAGCCCATCGTGCCTGTGCCGGCTCTTTGAAAGAGCGAATCCAATTAGTTCCACATTGCAACGTCTTCGACCCTGCTTCAGTATAACAACAGCAACAACCTATATTTATATAGCACCTTCAACGTAATAAAACGTAATAAAAGTATAACTGAGACAGAGGGCTGGATTTTGATACTGGGGCGGGTTGGAGTCGTGTCATCCACTTTTCGTGTTATCCACCCGACTGCAATTGGATGTGGGAGATTGATGCGATTTTCACCTAATTGGGCAATTGAGTTCCAGCATGTGGGAACCCATGAACCAATTAGTGTTTTCAGTCTGAAAGTCGCCTTTGATGATGTCATCATTGCTGCTGCATTGAAGGTCTCCAGAGACTGCCTGGCCTTTGCTGTGAGAGGACCTGCAAAATAAGCAGCAGCAGCCCTAAGTCTGCTCCCAGATATTTTTACACCACCACTCCCAGCTATGTCTCCTCTCTATCCATCCATATATACATCCATCCACATAGCCATCCATATATGCATCCCCATAGCCAGCCAGCCAACCAAATGTGCTCCCGCCAGGTTTCACATTCGTGGTTCAGAACAGGCGTGCTTCATGTAGAATAAGGGTTAAAATCACAAAGGCCTTTCAAAATGGCATTATAGAGCCAATTTAGTGCTTGTTAAGGGCCTTAACAGCCTATCCTGCCTCTTAAAGGCGGGACGGAGTCGGGACCAGCAGACACGATTTAATGAAAATTGCGTGGAGGCGGACTTGTGCCCGCCCGCCAGTTTTCGCAATTTTAACCCACCACATGCCTCCAAACCCGCCTCCACGGGTCAATGAAAATCCAGCTCAGAGTCTTTATTAAAGCGGTTCTGGTCCCCATTAAGTGAGTCTCGTCCCTATTAAGCAGTGTTGTATTTATAAATAGATAATAATTACATAGAATTATATAGAATTTACAGCACAGAAACAGGCCATTCGGCCCAACTGGTCTATGCCGATATTTATGCTCCTCACGAGCCTCCTCCCACCCCTCTTCATCTCACCCTATCAGCATCTCCTTCTATTCCTTTCTCCCTCATGTGTTTATCCAGCTTCCCGCTTAAATACATCTATACTATTCACCCCAACCACTCCCTGTGGTAGCGAGTTCCACATTCTCACCACTCTCTGGGTAAAGAAGTTTCTCCTGAATTCCCGATTGGATTTACTAGTGTCTATCTGATATTGATGGCCCCTAGTTCTGGTCTCCCCCCCCCCACAAGTGGAAACATCTTCTCTATGTCTACCCTATCGAACCCTTTCATAATCTTGAAGACCTCTATCAGGTCGCCCCCTCAGTCTTCTATCTCCTTACATTACAACAGTGGGGACTACACTTCAAAAGTATTTCACTGGCTGGAAGGCGCTTTGGGACGTCCTGAGGTCATGAAAGGCGCTGTGTAGAAAATGTTTCCGAGCACTTCACCCGATGGATTACTGTGCAGCAGTGACAGTCGTTACAAAGGCAAAAAAAAAAGGGAGCCAGTCTGCGCATAGCAAGATCCCACAGGCAGCAAATAAGAGGAGCAACTAGTTCATCTGTTTTCCAACCACCCACCTCATTGTCTTAGCTGTACTCTGATGTGTCTTTGATGTAATGCCTCCCTGACGGATTGTATCTCTGCAGACACATTGTTCTCTGTATATATACTTTGTAATCGATTTATATTCCCTCACTGTACCTGAAGAAAGCTCGTAATTTCAAATAAAACTGTTGGACTATAACCTGGTGTTGTGCGACTTCTAATTTTTGTCCACCCCAGTCCAACACCGGCATCGCCGCATCTTCATCAGATCAGTTCTGGCATTAGTCACGGGCAACTGGGAGCAAGGAGGAGAGAAGCCTAGAGAGAGGGAGAGTGCGGCGCAGTGAGATAAATAGATAAGGGAGCCAGTGAGACAGATAAAACAGCAAAATAAAGACAAGGTCATTGAGACCTTGTGGAAACAATAGTGAGTGAGTGGTCAATCTATGGAACAGGCTCCCTAGGGTTAGCAGTGATTAATTCAATTGCAAATTAGATAGATTTCTTTCAGAAAATAGCATTTTGGGATACAGAGGCAGAGAAACAGGAACAAAGAGATAGGTAAATACTGCACTCCGGTGCAATACTGAGGGAGCGCTGCACTGTCGGAGGAGCCATCTTTCCGATGTGACGTTAAACCGAGGCTCCGTCTGCCCTCTCAGATCCCAAGGCACTATTTCGAAGAAGAGCAGGGGGAGTTCTCTCCCCGGTGTCCTGGACAATATTTATCCCTCAACCAACATCACTAAAACGGATTTTCTGGTCATTATCACATTGCTGTTTGTGGGAGCTTGCTGTGCGCAAATTGGCTGCCGCGTTTCCTACATTGCAACAGTGACCACACTTCAAAAGTATTTCAGTGGCTGCAAAGCGCTTTGGGACGTCCAGAGGTCGTGAAAGGCGCTATATAAATGCAGTTTTTTTCTTTATAACGAGAGACAGATTACAAACTTGGAGATATAGACACGGGATGAGAGAAAGTGTGAGACAGAGGCAAAGGGAGAAAAGGCAAGAGTTGCCAAGAAAGTAACAGATTTATAGATAAACAAGCAAAGATAAGAGAGAGACGAGAGAGAAAAGGCCAGTTTATAGGGAAGGGAATATTACAAATGTCAATCTGCCGAGAATTTATCTCCGAGACTAGTCTGGATTCTGAGGGAAATCACAGCTTTGAGGGGATCTGAAGAAATATTTTCTCAGTGTCGGGTCGATGTCAACACAGACAAGCAGAGACTGCAACTGTGACTCACCAGCTTGAAAAAGTCCAACAGTTTATATCTCACTGAAACAGAATATACCATTTGTATATATTAACTCTAAGTGGAGAATTGCAAGTTTAGCCGTGAAGTGCCGTTAAGGGCATCGGAACCATGGGGGGGATTTTAAACCCCCAAAACTCCCCCGGGATCGGAGATCGGAACACCCCCACCCCCGGGATCAGACCCCCTCACCCCCGGGATCAGAGATCAGAGGCCCCCCCAACCCCGGGATCAGACCCCCTCACCCCCGGGATCAGAGATCAGACTCTCCCCCTCCCCCGGGATCAGAGATCAGACCCTCCCCCTCCCCCGGGATCAGAGATCAGACCCTCCCCCTCCCCCGGGATCAGAGATCAGACCCGCCCCACCCCCGGGATCAGAGATTGGACGTCGGGATCGGAGATTGGATCCCCTCTCTGGGATTGGAGTTCGGACACCCCTATAGCACGGGATCGGCATGTGAGGTTAAGATCAAGGTTTGCTGCAGGTAACAGGACAGGTAGGTAAGTTGGTTAAGAAGGCATACGGGAGACTTGCCTTCATTAGCCGAGGCATAGAATATAAGATCGGGGAGGTTATGCTTGAACTGTATAAAACACTAGTTAGGCTGCAGCTAGAGTACTGCATGCAGTTCTGGTCACCACATTACAGGAAGGATGTGATTGCACTGGAGAGGGTACAGAGGTGATTTATGAGGATGTTGCCTGGACTGGGGAATTTTGGCTATGAGGAAAGATTGGACAGGCTGGGGTTGTTTTCTTTGGAACAGAGGAGGCTGAGGGGAGATGTAATTGAGGTGTATAAAATTATGAGGGGCCGAGATAGAGTGGATAGTAAGGACCTATTTCCCTTAGCAGAAAGGTCAATAACCAGGGGGCATAGATTTAAAGTAATTGGTTGAAGGATTTGAGGGGATTTGAAGAGAACTTATTTTCACCCAGAGGGTCTGGAACTCACTGACTGAAATGGTGGTAGAGGCAGAAACCCTCAACCTATTTAAAAAGTACTTGGATATGCATTTGAAGCGCCGTAACCTACAAGGCTACGGATCAAGAGCTGGAAAATGGGATTAGGCTGGATAGCTCTTTGTCAGCCGGCGCGGACACGATGGGCCGAATGGCCTCCTTCCGTGCTGTAAATTTCTCTGATTCGATGCTGTCTCTGAGATCGGAGGTCAAACCGAGCCTCCGGTTGCCTGTTCAAGTGGATGCTAACTATCCCGCCGCACTATTTGAAGGAAAGCAGGGGAGTTTTCCCAGTTTCCGAGCCACCAGCGTTCCTTCCCTCAGCCACCATCAGAAAAGGGATCAAGTGTTGGGTTCTCATGTTGCTGTTTTGAGGGGTGGCGGAGGAGCGGAATTCCTGGCGGAGGATGACTGCTTTGTTTTTGCACGCAATGGTCACTGGACAAAAACAATTTATCTTGTGAAGTGCTTTGAGCTATAAACGTGAGTATCATTTGTCATGAATTTTAAGAGGGTGCACACACTGGTCTGAGAGGGAGGGGCGAGCAACAGATACAAAATGAGTGGCATAACGAGAACTTGCATTTCTACCGCGCTTTTCACAACCTCAGGGCGTCCCCTAAGCGCTTTACAGCCAATGAAGTACTTTTTTTCCCAAGTGCAGCCGCTGTTGGAATGTAGGAAACACAGCAGCCAATTTCTGCACAGCAAGATCCCACAAACAACAATGAGACATACAATGGAAACAAACATAGAGACAGAGACGGAGACAGAGAGACAGAAGGACAGAGAGAGACAGAAGGACAGAGAGAGACAGAAACCAAAACATAGGACACACACACACACAACACACACACACACACAGGCACACAACACACACACACAGGCACACAACACACACACACAGGCACACAACACACAACACACACAGGCACACAACACATACACAACACAACACACACACACAGGCACACAACACACACACACACAGGCACACAACACACACACACAGGCACACAACACACACACACACAGGCGCACAACACACACACACACACAGGCACAAAGAGAGACACTGATAGAAACAAAGACAGAGGGAGAGACAGGGACAAAGATGGAGAAGTACAGAAGAGCAGACACAGAGGCAAAACGTTGGTAAGTGATATGTCATGACATTAAGGAAAGAAGCTGACTAACATTCCGCAGTTTACTGCTACCCGTTGGAATTTTCATTGGGAACCTGAAGCTGCTTTTGGTGGGGGAGGAGAGTTCAGGCAGCAGACTGCTTATTCACTGAACTGAAAATGGGGAGTGGAGCTAAAGTTTTCCATTCCCTCCTTCATTACCTCACCTTGCGTCACCTCACAACTTTCAGCTCCTGCCGAATATTTAAAAAAAAAGGAAAACTCTCCCAATTTTTGCTTGCTATATAAAGCCAAGTCATCTGACTGGCCTCTGACTCGCCCACACATTAACCCATGACCAGGCCACACTCGGGAAGGGTGTAAAAACATGGGAATGCTGAACAAAGAACCCTCACATCGGATTTCGGACAGCAAACCAAGACTGAGGATCACAGCTCCTTTCGCCGACACCATCAGCTTCAGGGGACTCATGACTCGTTCCGTCCCGCCCCCACCCCCGGTTCCTCATTCTCTATTTTTATAAACTTTCATCTTCGTTGTACGGCTGTTTAATAATAAACTCATTGACGTCACCCTGTCTGGAGAACAAGAATTTCATTCATCAATGTGAATAAAATTAAAATAATCAGCTGCAACTTCCTTGTTTTAAAATTAGACCTTTACAGAAATTTGGAACCTTTGCTCAACTTTCAGACTCTGAACTTTCCCCCTCTGGGACTGGGTGGTGCAGTGGGTCAGACACTGTCCTTTCACCCTCTGGGACTGGGTGGTGCAGTGGGTCAGACACTGTCCTTTCCCCCTCTGGGACTGGGTGGTGCAGTGGGTCAGACTCTGAACTTTCCCCCTCTGGGACTGGGCGGTGCAGTGGGTCAGACACTGTCCATTCCCCCTCTCGGACTGGGTGGTGCAGTGGGTCAGACACTGTCCCTTTCCCCTCTGGGACTGGGCGGTGCAGTGGGTCAGACACTGTCCTTTCACCCTCTGGGACTGGGTGGTGCAGTGGGTCAGACACTGTCCATTCCCCCTCTGGGACTGGGTGGTGCAGTGAGTCACACACCGTCCTTTACCCCTCTGGGACTGGGTGGTGCAGTGGGTCAGAC
Source organism: Squalus acanthias (assembly GCA_030390025.1). Taxonomy (NCBI): domain Eukaryota; kingdom Metazoa; phylum Chordata; class Chondrichthyes; order Squaliformes; family Squalidae; genus Squalus; species Squalus acanthias. The sequence goes on from CM059449.1 coordinate 11,205,958, forward strand.
ACTGTCCTTTCCCCCTCTGGGACTGGGTGGTGTGGTGGGTCAGACACTGTCCATTCCCCCTCTGGGACTGGGTGTGCGGTGGGTTAGACACTGTCCTTTCCCCCTCTGGGACTGGGGGGTGCAGTGGGTCAGACACTGTCCTTTCCCCCTCTGGGACTGGGTGGTGTGGTGGGTCAGACACTGTCATTTCCCCCTCTGGGACTGGGTCGTGCAGTGGGTCAGACACTGTCCTTTCCCCCTCTGGGACTGGGTGGTGCAGTGGTTCAGACACTGACCTTTCACCCTCTGGGACTGGGCGGTGCAGTGGGTCAGACACTGTCATTTCCCCCTCTGGGACTGGGTGCTGCAGTGGGCCAGACACTGTCCATTCCCCCTCTCGGACTGGGTGGTGCAGTGGGTCAGACACTGTCCTTTCCCCCTCTGGGACTGGGTGGTGTGGTGGGTCAGACACTGTCCTTTCCCCCTCTGGGACTGGGTGGTGCAGTGGGTCAGACACTGTCCATTACCCCTCTGGGACATGGTGTTGCGGTGGGTCAGACACTGTCCTTTCCCCCCCCTGGGACTGGGTGGTGCAGTGCGACAGACACTGTCCTTTCCCCCTCTGGGACTGGTTGGTGCGGTGGGTCAGACACTATCCTTTCCCCCTCTGGGACTGGGTGGTGCAGTGGGTCAGACACTGTCCATTCCCCCTCTGGGACATGGTGTTGCGGTGGGTCAGACACTGTCCTTTCCCCCCTCTGGGACTGGGTGGTGCAGTGGGTCAGACACTGTCCTTTCCCCCTCTGGCACTGGGTGGTGCCTTGGGTCAGACACTGTCCTTTCCCTCTCTGGGACTGGGTGGTGCAGTGGGTCAGACACTGTCCTTTCACCCTCTGGGACTGGGTGGTGCAGTGGGTCAGGCACTGTCCTTTCCCCCTCTGGAACTGGGCGGTGCAGTGGGTCAGACACTGTCCTTTCACCCTCTGGGATTGTGTGGTGCAGTGGGTCAGACACTGTCCTTTCCCCCTCTGGAACTGGGCGGTGCAGTGTGTCAGACACTCTCCTTTGTAAGGGGTTTTGGCGTGCTTGTATCACAGACGGTGCTGGTGCGAGGTTAGGCCTTCGTTGCCTAATACTATTGCTTGCTCTGGTCTCCGGCCAGCCTTGTTGCAATAAGCACCTGTGAGTGGTTCGACCCACTCGCCCTTACGGTTCTAACACTGGACTTGGGTGCGAGAGCAGTAATGCAGAGAAAAACTCAAATAGACCCGGTTGAATAGTACGAAATGGAAATCTTTATTGCATAGCGTCCAAAATCATGAAGTACATGTCATAGGCGCAAATTAATGAGAGTACAAGTATACATACATTCATAAAACTTGGTCTATGGTAATGAAGAACGCACGGCACATCGTAAAAAGGGGAACACATTATCCTTTATCCTTAATAAAACCACCCTCCCTTATCAATACCTACACTACATCTAGATTTGTAGGATCGGGAAACATGCTCACCACTCGTGATACTTCGGAGAATTTTAAAGTGAGGCACTCGGCTCGTTTCGCTGCAGCGCCTGACTATCACGTGTTTGGAGGGGTCTCTGTACCCCACTTGTTTATCTTCGCTGCTGCGGGGAGCAGGCTGGGCTCCCCGTTGTCATGAAGAACTCGACAGCACTCGGGCCTGGCTGTAGAATTCAAAGAAAAGTCTTCCTGTACCGACACCAGTTGTCGGTAGAATTCAAAGAAGAGTCTTTGACCGGTTCGTGCAGTAACCTGTAGAGTTCAAGAAATGGGTCGTATATTTTCGGGCGCGGTCGGGGTTTACTGACCGCGGCGGCACGTGGATTCTTCTTCTTCTCTTGTCATTTCGTCTTGTCTTGTTGGGCCTTCAGGTCCAAACACCATTTACCGACTCTCGGGATGGTGCACCCGGTCACTGGCCTTCGTCGAGGCGGCTCGTTCCGATTGAGCCCCACCCAACATTCGAATAACCGTCCAGTGCGGCTAAAGTCCAGAGTCAACAGAGTCCAGAGAAAACACCGAAAAACCCTCCGCAGTCAGCAGCGAGATAAGAGAATAAGGCGCCGAATCAAGAGAATAAGAGACCGATGGACATTTGTTCACTATAGTTATAGTGCTGTGTTCCCTTATCTCCCGCCCAAATCTTAATGCTTGTCCTTTGTGAAATATTGGCGCTCAAAACTCCCAGCATGGGGCGATTCTTGTCTTTAACGGGTTTCGGTAGCACCTGAAACTGGCCAACTACCCGTTAATGTTTTCCCCATTGTTTACCCAGCCAGGATCGTATGAATCGTCTCCCTGACTGGTTTTGGGGGCCCCCGAATACTTGTTTAATCACCCGAGAATGGCTCTCTCATTGTAGAGCCGTGGGGGTATTTGTGTATTGATGTGTCTGGATGGGCCTTCGATTGCCCAGTACAATGGTCGTTACTTGTGCATGGAAAACGATTCCAGCACTCATATCTTTTGCTATTGTCACAAATGCAAACAGGTTGCATCCTGTCCTTATCAGTGCTTATCGAGTATGATCCCGCCTTATATTGAAAAATGTTTATTCGAACGCCATCTTGTCTGCACACTGAAATTCTGGAAGCTTCTGCCACGATGTGCGGAGGCCATTTTACAGGCTTCTGTGTCCTTTATATCATGACAGCATTTCGTTTAATAAAACTGATCAAACGAATCTGCTTCTATCATGTTATTTCGAATCGCGATAATTGCGAAACTTTACACCTTGCCCTCTGGGACTGGGTGGTGCAGTGGGTCAGACACTGTCCTTTCACCCTCTGGGACTGGGTGGTGCAGTGGGTCAGACACTGTCCTTTCTGCCTCTGGGACTGGGTGGTGCAGTGGGTCAGACACTGTCCTTTCCCCCTCTGGGACTGGGTGGTGCAGTGGGTCAGACACTGTCCTTTCTCCCTCTGGGACTGGGTGGTGCAGTGGGTCAGACACTGTCCTTTCCCCCTCTGGGACTGGGTGGTGCAGTGGGTCAGACACTGTCCTTTCTCACTCTGGGACTGGGTGGTGCAGTGGGTCAGACACTGTCCTTTCTCACTCTGGGACTGGGTGGTGCAGTGGGTCAGACACTGTCCTTTCTCACTCTGGGACTGGGTGGTGCGGTGGGTCAGACACTGTCCTTTCCCCCTCTGGGACTGGGTGGTGCCGTGGGTCAGACACTGTCCTTTCCCCCTCTGGGACTGGGTGGTGCAGTGGGTCAGACACTGTCCTTTCACCCTCTGGGACTCGGTTGTGCAGTGGGTCAGACACTGTCCTTTCCCCCTCAGGGACTGGGTGTTGCAGTGGGTCAGACACTGTCCTTTCCCCCTCTGGGACTGGATCGTGCAGTGGGTCAGACACTGTCCTTTCCCCCTCTGGGACTGGGTGGTGTGGTGGGTCAGACACAGTCCTTTCGCCCGCTGGGACTGGGTGGTGCAGTGGGTCAGACACTGTCCTTTCACCCGCTGGGACTGCGTCGTGCAGTGGGTCAGACACTGTCCTTTCACTCTCTGGGACTGGGTGGTGCAGTGGGTCAGACACTGTCCTTTCCCCCTCTGGGACTGGGTGGTGCGGTGGGTCAGACACTGTCCTTTCACCCGCTGGTACTGGGTGGTGCGGTGGGTCAGACAGTGTCCTTTCCCCCTCTGGGACTGGGTGGTGCAGTGGGTCAGACACTGTCCTTTCCCCCTCTGGGACTGGGTGGTGCGGTGGGTCAGACACTGTCCTTTCACCCTCTGGGACTGGGCAATGCAGTGTGTCAGACACTGTCATTTCCCCCTCTGTGACCGGGTGATTCAGTAGGTCAGACACTGTCCTTTCACCCTTTGGGACTGGGTGGTGCAGTGGGTCAGACACTGTCCTTTCTCCCTCTGGGACTGGATGGTGTAGTGGGTCAGACACTGTCCTTTCCGCCTCTGGGACTGGGTGGTGCGATGAGTCAGACTCTGTCCTTTCACCCTCTGGGACTGGGTGTTGCAGTTGGTCAGACACTGTCCTTTCCCGCTCTGGGACTGGGTGGTGCAGTGGGTCAGACACTGTCCTTTCACCCTCTGGGATTGTGTGGTGCAGTGGGTCAGACACTGTCCTTTCCCCCTCTGGGACTGGGTGGTGCAGTGGGTCAGACACTGTCCTTTCACCCTCTGGGACTCGGTTGTGCAGTGGGTCAGACACTGTCCTTTCCCCCTCAGGGACTGGGTGTTGCACTGGGTCAGACACTGTCCTTTCGCCCGCTGGGACTGGGTGGTGCAGTGGGTCAGACACTGTCCTTTCACCCGCTGGGACTGCGTCGTGCAGTGGGTCAGACACTGTCCTTTCACTCGCTGGGACTGGGTGGTGCAGTGGGTCAGACACTGTCCTTTCCCCCTCTGGGACTGGGTGGTGCGGTGGGTCAGACACTGTCCTTTCACCCTCTGGGACTGGGCAATGCAGTGTGTCAGACACTGTCATTTCCCCCTCTGTGACCGGGTGATTCAGTAGGTCAGACACTGTCCTTTCACCCTTTGGGACTGGGTGGTGCAGTGGGTCAGACACAGTCATTTCACGTTCTGGGACTGGGTGGTGCAGTGGGTCAGACATTGTCCTTTCACCCTCTGGGACTGGGTGGTGCAGTGGGTCAGACACTGTCCTTTCTCCCTCTGGGACTGGATGGTGTAGTGGGTCAGACACTGTCCTTTCCCCCTCTGGGACTGGGTGGTGCGATGAGTCAGACTCTGTCCTTTCACCCTCTGGGACTGGGTGTTGCAGTTGGTCAGACACTGTCCTTTCCCGCTCTGGGACTGGGTGGTGCAGTGGGTCAGACACTGTCCTTTCCCCCTCTGGGACTGGGTGGTGCAGTGGGTCAGACACTGTCCTTTCACCCTCTGGGACTGGGTGGTGCAGTGGGTCAGACACTGTCCTTTCCCCCTCTGGGACTGGGTGGTGCAGTGGGTCAGACACTGTCCTTTCCCCCTCTGGGACTGGGTGGTGCAGTGGGTCAGACACTGTCCTTTCCTCCTCTGGGACTGGGTGGTGCAGTGGGTCAGACACTGTCCTTTCACCCTCTGGGACTGGGTGGTGCAGTGGGTCAGACACTGTCCTTTCCCCCTCTGGGACTGGGTGGTGCAGTGGGTCAGACACTGTCCTTTCACCCTCTGGGACTGGGTGGTGCAGTGGGTCAGACACTGTCCTTTCCCCCTCTGGGACTGGGTGGTGTAGTGGGTCAGACACTGTCCTTTCCCCCCCTGGGACTGGGTGGTGCGCTGGGTCAGACACTGTCCTTTCCCCCTCTGGGACTGGGTGGTGTAGTGGGTCAGACACTGTCCTTTCACCCTCTGGAACTGGGTGGTGCAGTGGGTCAGACACAGTCATTTCACTCTCTGGGACTGGGTGGTGCACTGGGTCAGACATTGTCCTTTCACCCTCTGGGACTGGGTGGTGCAGTGGGTCAGACACTGTCCTTTCCCCCTCTGGGACTGGGTGGTGCGGTGGGTCAGACACTGGCCTTTCACCCTCTGGGACTGGGCAATGCAGTGTTTCAGACACTGTCATTTCCCCCTCTGTGACCGGGTGATTCAGTAGGTCAGACACTGTCCTTTCACCCTTTGGGACTGGGTGGTGCAGTGGGTCAGACACAGTCATTTCACCCTCTGGGACTGGGTGGTGCAGTGGGTCAGACATTGTCCTTTCCCCCTCTGGGACTGAGCGTTGCGGTGGGTCAGACACTGTCCTTTTACCCTCTGGGACTGGGTGGTGCGATGAGTCAGACACTGTCCTTTCCCCCTCTGGGACTGGGTGGTGCAGTGGGTCAGACACTGTCATTTCACCCTCTGGGACTGGGTGGTTCAGTGGGTCAGACACTGTCCTTTCCCCCTCTGGCACTGGGTGGTGCAGTGGGTCAGACACTGTCCTTTCCCCCTCTGGGACTGGGTGGTGCAGTGGGTCAGACACTGTCCTTTCCCCCTCTGGGACTGGGTGGTGCAGTGTGTCAGACACTGTCCTTTCCCCCTCTGGGACTGGGTGGTGCAGTGGGTCAGACACTGTCCTTTCCCCCTCTGGGACTGGGTGGTGCGGTGGGTCAGACACTGTCCTTTCACCCTCTGGGACTGGGTGGTGCAGTGGGTCAGATACTGTCCTTTCACCCTCTTGGACTGGGTGGTGCGGTTGGTCAGCCACTGTTCTTTCAGCCTCTGGGACGGGGTGTTGCAGTGGGTCAGACACTGTCCTTTCCCGCTCTAGGACTGGGCGGTGCGGTGGGTCAGACACTGTCCTTTCCCCCTCTGGGATTGGGCAATGTAGTGGGTCAGACACTGTCCTTTCCCCCTCTGGGACGCTGTGGTGCAGTGCGTCAGACACAGTCATTTCACCCTCTGGGACTGGGTGGTGCAGTGGGTCAGACATTGTCCTTTCACCCTCTGGGACTGGGTGGTGCAGTGGGTCAGACACTGTCCTTTCTCCCTCTGGGACAGGGTGGTGCGGTGGGTCAGACACTGTCCTTTCCCTCTCTGGGAGTTGGTGGTGCAGTGGGTCAGACACTGTCCTTTCACCCTCTGGGACTGGGTGGTGAAGTGGGTCAGACACTGTCCTTTCACCCTTTCGGACTGGATGGGGCAGTGGGTCAGACACTGTCCTTTCACCCTCTGGGACTGGGTGGTGCAGTGGTTCAGACACTGTCCTTTCCCCCTCTGGGACTGGGCAATGCAGTGGGTCAGACACTGTCATTTCCCCCTCTGGGACCGGGTGATTCAGTCGGTCAGACACTGTCCTTTCACCCTCTGGGACTGGGTGGTGCAGTGGGTCAGACACAGTCATTTCACCCTCTGGGACTGGGTGTTGCAGTGGGTCAGACACTGTCCTTTCCCTCTCTGGGACTGGGTGGTGCAGTGGGTCAGACACTGTCCTTTCTCCCTCTGGGACTGGGTGGTGCGGTGGGTCAGACACTGTCCTTTCCCTCTCTGGGAGTTGGTGGTGCAGTGGGTCAGACACTGTCCTTTCACCCTCTGGGACTGGGTGGTGCAGTGGGTCAGACACTGTCCTTTCACCCTCTGGGACTGGGTGGTGCAGTAGGTCAGACACTGTCCTTTCCCCTCTCTGGGACTGGGCGGTGCGGTGGGTCAGACACTGTCCTTTCACCCTCTGGGACTGGGTGGTGCGAAGGGTCAGACACTGTCCTTTCACCCTCTGGGACTGGGTGGTTAAGTGGTTCAGACACTGTCCTTTCACCCTCTGGGCCAGGGTGGTTCAGTGTGTCGGACAATTTCCTTTCCCCCTCTGGGACTGGGTGGTGCAGTGGGTCCGACAATGTCCTTTCCTCCTCTGGGAATGGGCGGTGCATTGGGTCAGACACTGTCCTTTTCCCCTCTGGGACTGGGTGGTGCAGTGGGTCAGACACTGTCCTTTCCCCCTCTGGGACTGGGTGGTGCAGTGGGTCAGACACTGTCCTTTCCCCCTCTGGGACTGGGCGGTTCAGTGGTTCAGACACTGTCCATTCCCCCTCTGGGACTGGGTGGTTCAGTGTGTCGGACAATTTCCTTTCCCCCTCTGGGACTGGGTGGTGCAGTGGGTCAGACACTGTCCTTTGCTCCTCTGGGAATGGGCAGTGCATTGGGTCAAACACTGTCCTTTTCCCCTCTGGGACTGGGTGGTGCAGTGGGTCAGACACTGTCCTTTCCCCCTCTGGGACTGGGTGGTGCAGTGGTTCAGACACTGTCCTTTCACCCTCTGGGACTGTGTTGTTCGGTGGATCAGACACTGTCCTTTCACTCTCTGGGACTGGGTGGTGCAGTGGGACATAGAAACATAGAAACATAGAATCTAGGAGCAGGAGTAGGCCATTCGGCCCGTCGAGCCTGTTCCACCATTCAATACGATCATGGCTGATCATCCAAATCCAGTACCCTGTCCCTGCTTTAATCCCCACAGTACACATATCCCACACTACCCCCGTAACCCCATGTATTTAATTCCCCCTAACATATCCCATCCTATCCCCATAACCCCACATATTTAATCCCCCCCTAACACTAAGGGTCAATTTATCATAGGCAAATCAACCTAACCCGCACATTTTTGGACTGTGGGAGGAAACCGGAGCACCCGGAGGAAACCCACGCAGACACTGTCCTTTCCCCCGCTGGGACTGGGTGGTGCAGTGGGTCAGACACTGTCCTTTCACCCTCTGGGACTGGGTGGTGCAGTGGGTCAGACACTGTCCTTTCACCCTCTGGGACTGGGTGGTGCAGTGGGTCAGACACTGTCCTTTCACCCTCTGGGACTGGGTGGTGCGGTGGGTCAGACACTGTCATTTCCCCTCTGGGACTGGGTGGTGCGGTGGGTCAGACACTGTCATTTCCCCCTCTGGGACTGGGTGGTGCGGTGGGTCAGACACTGTCCTTTCACCCTCTGGAACTGGGTGGTGCAGTGTGTCAGACACTGTCCTTTCCCTCTCTGGGACTGGGTGGTGCAGTGTATCAGACACTGTCCTTTCCCCCTCTTGGACTGGGTGGTGCAGTGGATCAGACACTGTCCTTTCCCTCTCTGGAACTGGGTGGTGCAGTGGGTCAGACACTGTCCTTTCCCTCTCTGGGACTGGGTGGTGCAGTGGGTCAGACACTGTCCTTTCCCCCTCTGAGACTGGGTGGTGCAGTGGGTCAGACACTCTCCTTCCCCCCTCTGGGACTGGGCGGTGCAGTGGGTCAGACACTGTCCTTCCCCCTCTGGGACTGGGCGGTGCAGTGGGTCAGACACTGTCCTTTCCTTCTCTGGGACTGGGTGGTGCAGTGGGTCAGTCACTGTCCTTTCACCCTCTGGGATTGTGTGGTGCAGTGGGTCAGACACTCTCCTTCCCCCCTCTGGGACTGGGCGGTGCAGTGGGTCAGACACTGTCCCTTCCCCCTCTGGAACTGGGCGGTGCAGTGGGTCAGACACTGTCCTTTCCCCCTCTGGGACTGGGTGGTGCAGTGGATCAGACACTGTCCTTTCCCCCTCTGGGAATGGGTGGTGCAGTGGGTCAGACACTGTCCTTTCCCCCTCTAGGACTGTGTGGTGCGATGGGTCAGACACTGTCCTTTCCCCCTCTGGGACTGGGTGGTGCAGTGGGTCAGACACTGTCCTTTCCCCCTCTGGGAATGGGTGGTGCAGTGGGTCAGACACTGTCCTTTCACCCTCTGGGACTGAGCGGTGCAGGGGGTCAGACAATGTCCTTTCCCCCTCTGGGACTGGGTGGTGCAGTAGGTCAGACACTGTCCTTTCACCCTCTGGGACGGGGTGTTGCTGTGGGTCAGACACTGTCCTTTCCCGCTCTAGGACTGGGCGGTGCGGTGGGTCAGACACTGTCCTTTCCCCCTCTGGGATTGGGCAATGTAGTGGGTCAGACACTGTCCTTTCCCCCTCTGGGACGCTGTGGTGCAGTGCGTCAGACACAGTCATTTCACCCTCTGGGACTGGGTGGTGCAGTGGGTCAGACATTGTCCTTTCACCCTCTGGGACTGGGTGGTGCAGTGGGTCAGACACTGTCCTTTCTCCCTCTGGGACAGGGTGGTGCGGTGGGTCAGACGCTGTCCTTTCCCTCTCTGGGAGTTGGTGGTGCAGTGGGTCAGACACTGTCCTTTCACCCTCTGGGACTGGGTGGTGAAGTGGGTCAGACACTGTCCTTTCACCCTTTCGGACTGGATGGGGCAGTGGGTCAGACACTGTCCTTTCACCCTCTGGGACTGGGTGGTGCAGTGGTTCAGACACTGTCCTTTCCCCCTCTGGGACTGGGCAATGCAGTGGGTCAGACACTGTCATTTCCCCCTCTGGGATCGGGTGATTCAGTCGGTCAGACACTGTCCTTTCACCCTCTTGGACTGGGTGGTGCAGTGGGTCAGACACAGTCATTTCACCCTCTGGGACTGGGTGTTGCAGTGGGTCAGACACTGTCCTTTCCCTCTCTGGGACTGGGTGGTGCAGTGGGTCAGACACTGTCCTTTCTCCCTCTGGGACTGGGTGGTGCGGTGGGTCAGACACTGTCCTTTCCCTCTCTGGGAGTTGGTGGTGCAGTGGGTCAGACACTGTCCTTTCACCCTCTGGGACTGGGTGGTGCAGTGGGTCAGACACTGTCCTTTCACCCTCTGGGACTGGGTGGTGCAGTAGGTCAGACACTGTCCTTTCCCCTCTCTGGGACTGGGCGGTGCGGTGGGTCAGACACTGTCCTTTCACCCTCTGGGACTGGGTGGTGCGAAGGGTCAGACACTGTCCTTTCACCCTCTGGGACTGGGTGGTTAAGTGGTTCAGACACTGTCCTTTCACCCTCTGGGCCAGGGTGGTTCAGTGTGTCGGACAATTTCCTTTCCCCCTCTGGGACTGGGTGGTGCAGTGGGTCCGACACTGTCCTTTCCCCTCTGGGAATGGGCGGTGCATTGTGTCAGACACTGTCCTTTTCCCCTCTGGGACTGGGTGGTGCAGTGGGTCAGACACTGTCCTTTCCCCCTCTGTGACTGGGTGGTGCAGTGGGTCAGACACTGTCCTTTCCCCCTCTGGGACTGGGCGGTTCAGTGGTTCAGACACTGTCCATTCCCCCTCTGGGACTGGGTGGTTCAGTGTGTCGGACAATTTCCTTTCCCCCTCTGGGACTGGGTGGTGCAGTGGGTCAGACACTGTCCTTTGCTCCTCTGGGAATGGGCAGTGCATTGGGTCAAACACTGTCCTTTTCCCCTCTGGGACTGGGTGGTGCAGTGGGTCAGACACTGTCCTTTCCCCCTCTGGGACTGGGTGGTGCAGTGGTTCAGACACTGTCCTTTCACCCTCTGGGACTGTGTTGTTCGGTGGATCAGACACTGTCCTTTCACTCTCTGGGACTGGGTGGTGCAGTGGGACAAAGAAACATAGAAACATAGAATCTAGGAGCAGGAGTAGGCCATTCGGCCCGTCGAGCCTGTTCCACCATTCAATACGATCATGGCTGATCATCCAAATCCAGTACCCTGTCCCTGCTTTAATCCCCACAGTACACATATCCCACACTACCCCCGTAACCCCATGTATTTAATTCCCCCTAACATATCCCATCCTATCCCCATAACCCCACATATTTAATCCCCCCCTAACACTAAGGGTCAATTTATCATAGGCAAATCAACCTAACCCGCACATTTTTGGACTGTGGGAGGAAACCGGAGCACCCGGAGGAAACCCACGCAGACACTGTCCTTTCCCCCGCTGGGACTGGGTGGTGCAGTGGGTCAGACACTGTCCTTTCACCCTCTGGGACTGGGTGGTGCAGTGGGTCAGACACTGTCCTTTCACCCTCTGGGACTGGGTGGTGCAGTGGGTCAGACACTGTCCTTTCACCCTCTGGGACTGGGTGGTGCGGTGGGTCAGACACTGTCATTTCCCCTCTGGACTGGGTGGTGCGGTGGGTCAGACACTGTCATTTCCCCCTCTGGGACTGGGTGGTGCGGTGGGTCAGACACTGTCCTTTCACCCTCTGGAACTGGGTGGTGCAGTGTGTCAGACACTGTCCTTTCCCTCTCTGGGACTGGGTGGTGCAGTGTATCAGACACTGTCCTTTCCCCCTCTTGGACTGGGTGGTGCAGTGGATCAGACACTGTCCTTTCCCTCTCTGGAACTGGGTGGTGCAGTGGGTCAGACACTGTCCTTTCCCTCTCTGGGACTGGGTGGTGCTGTGGGTCAGACACTGTGCTTTCCCCCTCTGAGACTGGGTGGTGCAGTGGGTCAGACACTCTCCTTCCCCCCTCTGGGACTGGGCGGTGCAGTGGGTCAGACACTGTCCTTCCCCCTCTGGGACTGGGCGGTGCAGTGGGTCAGACACTGTCCTTTCCTTCTCTGGGACTGGGTGGTGCAGTGGGTCAGTCACTGTCCTTTCACCCTCTGGGACTGGGCGGTGCAGTGGGTCAGACACTGTCCCTTCCCCCTCTGGAACTGGGCGGTGCAGTGGGTCAGACACTGTCCTTTCCCCCTCTGGGACTGGGTGGTGCAGTGGATCAGACACTGTCCTTTCCCCCTCTGGGAATGGGTGGTGCAGTGGGTCAGACACTGTCCTTTCCCCCTCTAGGACTGTGTGGTGCGATGGGTCAGACACTGTCCTTTCCCCCTCTGGGACTGGGTGGTGCAGTGGGTCAGACACTGTCCTTTCCCCCTCTGGGAATGGGTGGTGCAGTGGGTCAGACACTGTCCTTTCACCCTCTGGGACTGAGCGGTGCAGGGGGTCAGACAATGTCCTTTCCCCCTCTGGGACTGGGTGGTGCAGTGGGTCAGACACTGTCCTTTCACCCTCTGGGACTGGGTGGTGCAGTGGGTCAGACACTGTCCTTTCCCCCTCTGGAACTGGGCGGTGCAGTGGGTCAGACACTGTCCTTTCCCCCTCTGGGACTGGGTGGTGCAGTGGGTCAGACACTGTCCTTTCCCCCTCTGGGAATGGGTGGTGCACTGGGTCAGACACTGTCCTTTCCCCCTCTGGGACTGGGTGGTGCAGTGTGTCATACACTGTCCTTTCCCCCTCTGGGACTGGGTGGTGCAGTGGGTCAGACACTGTCCTTTCACTCTCTGGGACTGGGTGGTGCAGTGGGTCAGACACTGTCCTTTCCCCCTCTGGGACTGGGTGGTGCAGTGGGTCAGACACTGTACTTTCACCCTCTGGGACTGGGTGGTGCAGTGGGTCAGACACTGTTCTTTCACCCTCTGGGACTGGGTGGTGCGGTGGGTCAGACACTGTCCTTTCACCCTCTGGGACTGGGTGGTGCAGTGGGTCAGACACTGTCCTTTCCCCCTCTGGGACTGGGTTGTGCAGGGTTCAGACACTGTCCTTTCTCCTCTGGGACTGGGTGGTGCGGTGGGTCAGACACTGTCCTTTCCCCCTCTGGGACTGGGTGGTGCGGTGGGTCAGACACTGTCCTTTCCCCCTCTGGGATTGGGCAATGTAGTGGGTCAGACACTGTCCTTTCACCCTCTGGGACTGGGTGGTGCAGTGGGTCAGACAATGTCCTTTCCCGCTCTGGGACTGGGCGGTGCGGTGGGTCAGACACTGTCATTTCCCCCTCTGGGACCGGGTGATTCAGTAGGTCAGACACTGTCCTTTCACCCTTTGGGACTGGGTGGTGCAGTGAGTCAGACACAGTCATTTCACCCTCTGGGACTGGGTGGTGCAGTGGATCAGACACTGTCCTTTCACCCTCTCGGACTGGATGGGGCAGTGGGTCAGACACTGTCCTTTCACCCTCTGGGACTGGGTAGTGCAATGGTTCAGACACTGTCCTTTCCCACTCTGGGACTGGGCAATGCAGTGGGTCAGACACTGTCCTTTCACCCTTTGGGACCGGGTGATTCAGTCGGTCAGACACTGTCCTTTCACCCTCTGGGACTGGGTGGTGCAGTGGGTCAGACACAGTCATTTCACCCTCTGGGACTGGGTGCTGCAGTGGGTCGGACAATTTCCTTTCCCCCTCTGGGACAGGGTGGTGCGGTGGGTCAGACACTGTCCTTTCCCTCTCTGGGACTGGGTGGTGCAGTGGGTCAGACACTGTCCTTTCTCCCTCTGGGACTGGGTGGTGCGGTGAGTCTGACACTGTCCTTTCTCCCTCTGGGACAGGGTGGTGCGGTGGGTCAGACACTGTCCTTTCCCTCTCAGGGAGTAGGTGGTGCAGTGGGTCAGACACTGTCCTTTCACCCTCTGGGACTGGGTGGTGCAGTGGGTCAGACGCTGTCCTTTCACCCTCTGGGACTGGGTGGTGCAGTAGGTCAGACACTGTCCTTTCCCCACTCTGGGACTGGGCTGTGCGGTGGGTCAGACACTGTCCTTTCACCCTCTGGGACTGGGTGGTGCGAAGGGTCAGACACTTTCCTTTCACCCTCTGGGACTGGGTGGTTCAGTGGTTCAGACACTGTCCTTTCCCCCTCTGGGACTGGGTGGTGCAGTGGGTCAGACACTGTCCTTTCC
>CM059449.1:11227865-11322068 GCA_030390025.1 Squalus acanthias
AATTGGCCGAATTAAAAAAAAAATCATTCCTGGGATGTGGGCGTCGCTGGCAAGGCCAGCATTTATTGCCCATCCCTAGTTGCCCTTGTGAAGGTGGTGGTGAGCCACCTTCTTGAACCGCTGCAGTCCGTGCAGTGAAGGTTCTCCCACAGTGCTGTTAGGGAGGGAGTTCCAGGATTTTGACCTAGTGACGATGAAGGAACGGCGATATACTTCTAAGTCAGGATGGTGTGTGACTTTATAGAGTCATAGAGTTATTCAGCACAGAAAGAGGCCCTTCGGCCCATCGTGTCCGCGCCGGCCATCAAGCCCTGTCTATTCTAATCCCATTTTCCAGCACTTGGTCCGTAGCCTTATATGCTATGGCGTTTCAAGTGCTCATCTAAATGCTTCTTGAATGTTGTGAGGGTTCCTGCCTCTACCACCCTTTCAGGCAGTGAGTTCTTGGGAGGGGAACTTGGAGGTAGTGGTGCACCTAGAATAAAATTGGCTTCTTTTTAAAAAAAAAAATAAATGCAGGTTATTCAGACGGGGGCCTAAATGTCAAATAAGTTTTAGATTTTACAATTAATTGTTCAATTTATCTTCATGTTCAATTTATCTTTATCTTCTTTATTTTCATCCTCTCCTTTCCTGAAGGTGCTGACTCCATGTTGGGGCTTCGGTTCAATTGGTATCGCATCCAATTGGTCATTCTTCATATATCAGCCTTGACAACACGAGCCAGTAGTTGGGGAATGGTGGCATTGTGGCCAAGCCCAAACCTATCCTCATCGGAGTCAGAAGGTTGTGGGTTGAAGCCCAACTCCAGAGACATGAGCACCGAATCTGGGCTGACCCTCTCAGGGCAGTGCTGAGGGGGTGCTGCACTGTCGGAGGTGCCATCTTTCGGATGAGACGTTAAACCGAGGCTCCGTCAGCCCTCATTAGTTGGATGTAAAGGATCCCCACGGCCACTATTTGGAAGAAGAGCAGGGGAGATCTCCCCGGTGTCCTGACCGATATTTATCCCTCAATCAACATCGCTAAAAAACAGATTACCTGGTCGTTGCTCTTTGTGGGATCTTGCTGTCTGCAAATTGGCCGCCGCGTCCCCTACATTACAACAGCGACTGCACTTCGTTGGCTGTGGAGCGCGGTGGGACGTCCTGAGGGGTGTGCAAGGCGCTATATAAATGCAAGTCTCTCTTGCGGGGGAATCCTTGCTCCGGGCGAGTGGCAGCGCTCGGTTCCGACGCCACCGTCTGGGATCAGCTCACTCAGCACCAGCTGGGAAAGGGAAGCTCCGTAAGTCTCAGATCTTAACTGAGACAACAGGGAGCATTTTAGTGGCTTTAATTGCACAGCAACATTCATTTAGTGGCAGCGAGTGGATTCCTGCCCTCAACAAGCTGCGGCTTCCCTGAGCCTCTGAAAGAGACGAGCGCTCTCGAAAGATTCGCATCACCACCAGCAGAAGAATGAGAAAGAAGGAACTCGCATCTCGACAGCGCCTTTCACAGGCTCAGGACATCCCAAAGCGCTTCACGACCAGTTAAACCAGGTCGTTGTTTTATACGAACGTGCGAACAATGACGGACAGGCAAAGACCCCTCTGGTCCACCCAGGCTGGCCCACAACTTGTGCATCACAACATCGACAATCTCCGCCCCACCCGAAACCCCGTCATCCCCTGGGAGAGGCGACAGACCAGATTTTTTTTTTTAAAACAGGCCAATTTGGGGGGGAAAAAAATCTGGGAACTTCCTCTCCGAGCCATCGGGGCGATGGAAACGAGTCCACGGGTTCACCCTGGCCCTGAATTGCCTGTAGTACCTGCCTTCTGTAAGAGGTGGTGCCCAGTCCGACTGGAAACAGGTCCAGCTCTCGCTTCTGATGCGACGCACTTTGTATAAACAGGGTTTTTATCTCCCTGATTCTTCTGGTTCCCCTCAAGGTTTCAGCGGCGATGAAATGTGCTCTTATCTCAGAACACAGAGCTCCCGTTGTCTGGCACATTCTTCCGAGCACAACACGCTGTTGGGTGGACACCTCACTGACGATAGGCCAGTGACAGCAGCCTGAGCTGGTTTCTCACAGGCCCACCCATTAACCTTTAATCGTGCGCCGCGCAACTGACTCGATATTAATCTGGAGGCCAAAAAATCCCTTTAAAGTGAAGAAGGAAAGAATTAAAGAAAGATAGAAAGAAAGAAAGACTTGCATTTCTAAGGCGCCTTTCACGACCACCGGACGTCTCAAAGCGCTTTACAGCCAATGAAGTACTTTTGAAGTGGAGTCACTGCTGTAATGTAGGAAATGCGGCAGCCAATTTGCGCACAGCAAGCTCCCACAAATAGCAATGTGATATTGACCAGATAATCTGTTTCAGCAATGTGTTGGTTGAGCGTTAAATATTGCCCAGGACACCGAGGATAACTCCTCTGCTTTTCCTTGAAGTAGTACGTCCACCTGATGGGCAGGCTCAGTTTAACATCTCATCCGAAAGACCTCACCTCCGACAGTGCAGCACTCCCTCAGCACTGACCTCCGACAGTGCAGCGCTCCCTCAGTACTGCACCTCCGGCAGTGCAGCACTCCCTCAGCACTGACCCTCCGGCAGTGCAGTGCTCCCTCAGTACTGCACCTCCGGCAGTGCAGCACTCCCTCAGCACTGACCCTCCGGCAGTGCAGCACTCCCTCAGTACTGCCCCTCCGGCAGTGCAGCATTCCCTCAGTACTGCCCCTCCGGCAGTGAAGCGCTCCCTCAGTACTGCCCCTCTGACAGTGCAGCACTCCCTCAGTACTGCCCCTCCAGCAGTGCAGCGCTCCCTCAGTACTGCCCCTCTGACAGTGCAGCACTCCCTCAGTACTTCCCCTCCGACAGTGGAGCGCTCCCTCCGTACTGACACTCCGACAGTGCAGCGTTCCCACAGTACTGCCCCTCCGACAGTGCAGCGCTCACTCAGTACTGACCCTCCGACAATGCGGCGCTCCCTCTGTACTGCCCCTCCGACAGTGCAGCGCTCCATCAGTACTGCCCCTCCGACAGTGCAGTGCTCCCTCAGTACTGCCCCTCCGACAGTGCAGTGCTCCCTCAGTACTGCCCCTCCGACAGTGCAGTGCTCCATCAGTACTGCCCCTCCGTCAGTGCAGTGCTCCCTCAGTACTGCCCCTCAGACAGTGGAGCGCTCCCTCAGTACTGCCCCTCCGACAGTGCAGTGCTCCATCAGTACTGCCCCTCCGTCAGTGCAGTGCTCCCTCAGTACTGCCCCTCAGACAGTGGAGCGCTCCCTCAGTACTGCACCTCCGACAGTGGAGCGCTCCCTCAGTACATCCCCTCCGACAGTGGAGCGCTCCCTCAGTACTGCCCCTCCGACAGTGCAGCGCTCCCTCAGTACTGCCCCTCCGACAGTGGAGCGCTCCCTCAGTACTGAACCTCCGACAGTGCAGCACTCCCTCAGTACTGCCCTCCGACAGTGCAGCACTCCCTCAGTACTGCCCCTCCGACAGTGCAGCGCTCCCTCAGTACTGACCCTCCGACAGTGCAGCGCTCCCTCAGTACTGCCCCTCCGACAGTGCAGCGCTCCCTCAGTACTGACCCTCCGACAGTGCAGCGCTCCCTCAGTACTGACCCTCCGACAGTGCAGCTCTCCCTCAGTACTGACCCTCCGACAGTGCAGCGCTCCCTCAGTACTGCACATCTGACAGATGATCAATCCCCCCCGTAATCACCGCCTGTCCCATGATCATTCCCCCCCCCGTGATCACTCCCCCCTGTAATCACCCACCCCCCCGTGATCACCCCCCTCCCCGTGATCACCCCCCCGTGATCACCCCCTCCCCGTGATCAGCCCCCGCCGTGATCACTTCCCCCCGTGATCACCCCCCCCCGTGATCACCCCCCTCCCCGTGATCACCCCCCCCCGTGATCACCCCCCCCGTGATCACCCACCCCCGTGATCACCCTCCCCGTGATCGCCCCCCATCCCCGTGATCACCCTCCCCGTGATCACCATCCCTCCCCGTGATCACCCTCCCCGTCATCAGCCTCCCCGTGATCACCCTCCCCGTGATCACCCTCCCCGTGATCACCCTCCCTCCCCGTGATCACCCCCCTCCCCGTGATCACCCTCCCCGTGATCACCCCCCCTCCCCGTGATCACCCCCCCTCCCCGTGATCACCCCCCTCCCCGTGATCGCCCCCCCCGTGATCACCCCCCCTCCCCGTGATCGCCCCCCCCGTGATCGCCCCCACTCCCCGTGATCGCCCCCACTCCCCGTGATCGCCCCCCTCCCCGTGATCGCCCCCCCGTGATCACCCCCCCTCCCCGTGATCGCCCCCCCCGTGATCGCCCCCCCTCCCCGTGATCACCTTCCTCCCCGTGATCACCCCCCCTCTGCGTGATCACTCCCCCTCCCCGTGATCACCCCCCTCCCCGTAATCACACCCCCCGTGATCGCCCCCCTCCCCGTGATCACCCCCCCCCGTGATCACCCCCCCCGTGATCGCCCCCCTCCCCGTGATCACCCCCCCCCGTGATCACCCCCCCGTGATCGCCCCCCTCCCCGTGATCACCCACCCCCGTGATCGCCCCCACTCCCCGTGATCGCCCCCACTTCCCGTGATCGCCCCCCCTCCCCGTGATCACCTTCCTCCCCGTGATCACCCCCCCTCTGCGTGATCACTCCCCCTCCCCGTGATCGCCCCCCCTCCCCGTGATCGCCCCCCCCTCCCCGTGATCACCTTCCTCCCCGTGATCACCCCCCCTCTGCGTGATCACTCCCCCTCCCCGTGATCACTCCCCCTCCCCGTGATCGCCCCCCCTCCCCGTGATCGCCCCCCCCTCCCCGTGATCGCCCCCCCCGTGATGGCCCCCCCTCCCCGTGATCGCCCCCCCCGTGATCACCCCCCCCTCCCCGTGATCGCCCCCACTTCCCGTGATCGCCCCCCCTCCCCGTGATCACCTTCCTCCCCGTGATCACCCCCCCTCTGCGTGATCACTCCCCCTCCCCGTGATCGCCCCCCCCTCCCCGTGATCGCCCCCCCCTCCCCGTGATCACCTTCCTCCCCGTGATCACCCCCCCTCTGCGTGATCACTCCCCCTCCCCGTGATCACTCCCCCTCCCCGTGATCGCCCCCCCTCCCCGTGATCGCCCCCCCCTCCCCGTGATCGCCCCCCCCGTGATGGCCCCCCCTCCCCGTGATCGCCCCCCCATGATCACCCCCCCTCCCCGTGATCGCCCCCACTCCCCGTGATCGCTCCCCCTCCCCGTGATCACCCTCCCTCCCCGTGATCACCTTCCTCCCCGTGATCACCCTCCCTCCCCGTGATCACCCTCCCTCCCCGTGATCACCCCCCTCCCCGTAATCACACCCCCCGTGATCGCCCCCCTCCCCGTGATCACCCCCCCTCCCCGTGAGCACCCCCCCCCGTGATCGCCCCCCTCCCCGTGATCGCCACCCCCCCGTGATCGCCCCCCCCCCGTGATCACCCCCCCGTGATCGCCCCCCTCCCCGTGATCGCCACCCCCCCGTGATCGCCCCTCCCCGTGATCACCCCCCTCCCCGTGATCGCCCCTCCCCGTGATCGCCACCCCCCCGTGATCTCCCCCCCTCCCCGTGATCACCGCCCTCCCTCTGATCGCCCCCCCCTGTGATCACCCCCCCTCCCCGTGATCACCCCCCCTCCCCGTAATCACCTCCCCGTGATCACCCCCCTCCCCGTGATCGCCTCCCTCACCGTGATCGCCCCCCTCCCCGTAATCACCCCCCCTCCCCGTGATCACCCCCCCTCCCCGTGATCACCCCCCTCCCCGTGATCACCGCCTGTCCCACGCTCACCGTCCACTTCCGCCCCCCATGATTACCGACCCCCCCTCTCTGCCCCCCATCTCTCTCCGGCCCCCATGATCTCACCCTCAACCCTGCAAACCACGCTGTTGCCTCGTAATCTCCACCCCAAGGACCAGGGCACCTATCTCCTCCTGGCCTGCAGTCTCAGCAGCTTTCACACCCCCCACCCTGGCAGGACAAGGAGCCTAGCCTCTCAATCTGGCTGGCTTCCAGGTGGGGAACCTACTGAAAACAACAGGCACACTGTGGAGTGCAACATTCAGGATATCAGGGCCCTTATCTTTCTCTCACTGTGAATCAACACTCAGGCTGCTGTCACTGGCCTATCGTCAGTGAGGTGTCCACCCAACAGCGTGTTGTGCTCGGAAGAATGTGCCAGACAACGGGAGCTCTGTGTTCTGAGATAAGAGCACATTTCATCGCCGCTGAAACCTTGAGGGGAACCAGAAGAATCAGGGAGATAAAAACCCTGTTTATACAAAGTGCATCGCATCAAAACAATGAACCTGTTTCCACATCTCCGTGAGAGCGAAGCTCGATATCGCACGTGTGTAAACTCTTCCGCATGTCTACGGAGCACAGGGGCAGTGATGGGGCCTGGTTCCTGGGCCAATATTTATCCCTCAACCAGTAGAATCATAGTACGGCACAGAGAGAGGCCATTCGGCCCATCGAGTCTGCGCCGGCTCTTTCGAAGAGCAATCCATTTAGTCCCACTCCCCCCGCTCTTCCCAAATCCCAGCAACTTTTTCTACTTCAAGTATTTATCCAATTCCCTTTTGAAGGCTACCATTGAATCTGTATCCACCGCCCTATCAGGCAGTGCGTTCCAAAATCCTAACCACTCGCTGCGTAAGAAGCCTTTTCCTCATGTCGCCTCTGGTTCTTTTGCCAATCAGCTTAAATCTGTGCCCTCTGGTTATCGACCCTTCTGCCATTCGAAACAGTTTCTCCTTATTTATCAAATCATGATTTTGAATACCTCTATCAAATCTCCTCTTAACTTCTCTGCTCTAAGGAGAACAACCCCAGCTTCTCCAGTCTATCCACGGAACTGAAGTCCCTCATCCCTGGAGCCATTCTGGTAAATCTCCTCTGCACCCTCTCCAAAGCCTTCACATCTTCCTAAAGTGCGGTGCCCAGAATTGGACACAATACTCCAGCCGGGGCTGAACTAGTGTTTTATATAAGTTTAGCATAAACTATGTTTACCAACATCACCAACACAAAATATCTGGTCATTATCGCATTGCTGTTAGTGAAAACTTGCTGAGTGAACATTGGCTGCCGCGTTTCCTGCATTCCAACGGTGACTACATTTTATTTAAAGTGCTTCGTTGGCTGTGAAGCGCTTTGAGACGTCCTGAGGTCGTAAAAGGCGCTATATAAATGCAAGTCTTTCTTACTAGTGATTTTGTTCGGCGATTTTACATTCATGTTTTAATGCGCACGATTCACCAAGATGGAAGGGACAGAAAAGAAATTCTCTCCGTCCCCTCGGGAATCGTGCACGTTAAAACACCCGGACTTCTCCGATAGACCGCTCGCTGCCTGCGAGGGCCTGTCGGCAAGTGGAGGAACCATTCCTCCCGTCCGCTTTAATCCTGTTTCCCTCGCCCTTCCCATCTGCTTTCACGTTTTTCCTTTTCAAAGTTCTCATCCAGTCCTTTTTTTAAAATTCGTTCCTGGGATCTGGGCGTCGCCGGCCAGGCCAGCATTTATTGCCCATCCCTAATTGCCCTTGAGAAGGTGGTGGTGAGCCGCCTTCTTGAACCGCTGCAGTCCGTGTGGTGAAGGTGCTCCCACAGTGCTGTTAGGGAGGGAGTTCCAGGATTTTGACCCAGTGACGATGAAGGATCGGCGATATACTTCTAAGTCAGGATGGTGTGTGACTTGGAAGGGGAACTTGGAGGTGGTGGTGTTCTATTTTGAATGATGCACTCTGCCTCATTAGCCACTCCTGGCAAAGCCTTGCTTGTTCTAATAACTGTCTGTGCAAATATATTGCGTAGAATTTTACAGCACAGAGTCCGGCCATTCGGCCCATCAGATCCGTGTCAGTGTTTATCCTCCACACAAGGCTCCTCCCACCCTACTTCATCTCACTCTATCAACATATCCTTCTGTTCCTTTCTCCCTCATCTAGCTTCCCCTTAAATGCGACTATACTATGCGTCTCAACCACTCCATGTGTGCAGCTAGTTCCACAGGTCGTGAGGTCGTGAAAGGCGCTATATAAATGCAAGTCTTTCTTTCTTTCTTTCCCATTCTCACCACTCTCTGAGTAAAGAAGTTTCTCCTGAATTCCTTACTGGATTTATTAGTGACTATCTTCTATTTATGGCCCCTAGTTTTAGACTCTCCCACAATAAAAACAACAACAATGTGCATTTATACAGAGTCTAGAACCAGGGGTCACAGTCTAAGGATAAGGGGTAAGCCATTTAGGACAGAAATGAGGAGGAATTTCTTCATCCAGAGAGTGGTGAACCTGTGGAATTCTCTACCACAGAAGGCAGTAGAGGCCAATTCATTAAATATATTCAAGAAGGAGTTAGATATATTTCTTAAGGCTAAAGGGATCAAGGGATATGGGGAGAAAGCAGGGACAGGGTACTGAATTTGGATGATCAGCCATGATCTCATTGAATGGCGGAGCAGGCTAGAGGGGCCGAATGGCCTACTCCTGCTCCTATCTTCTATGATTCTATGATTAACGTAGTAAAACATCCTGAGGTGCTTCACAGGAGCGATTATCAAACAAAATTTGACACCGAGCCACATAAGGAGATATTAGGACAGGTGACCAAAAGCTTGGTCAAAGAGGTAGGTTTTAAGGAGCGTCTTAAAGAGAGGTAGAGAGGCGGAGAGGTTTAGGGAGAGAATCCCAGAGCTTGGGGCCCAGGCAGCTGAAGGCACGGCCGCCAATGGTGGAGCGATGGAAATCGGGGATGCGCAAGAGGCCAGAACTGGAGGAGCGCAGAGATCTCGGAGGGTTGTAGGGGCTGAAGGAGATTACAGAGATAGGGAGGGGGGGCGAGGCCATGGAGGGATTTGAAAACAAGGATGATAATTTTAAAATCGAGGTGTTGCTGTACCGGGAGTCAATGTAGGTCAGCGAGCACAGGGGGTGATGGGTGAACGGGACCTGGAACGAGTTAGGATACTGGCAGCATGTGGAAACAAATTCTCCACGTCTACCCGATCGAACCCCTACTTCATTTTGAAGACCTCTATCGGGTCAGCTCTTTGCTCTTTTCTAGGGAGAAGAGGCCCTTTTTGTTTCTCACCACTCTTTTACCGTCGAGGTACCGGGTTCTGCTCCCTACCTTACGGGATCCGGTGAAGATGGAGCGCAGGTGTTCCTTGGCGGCGGTCACCCTTGCCAACGCTCGCTCCTTCCTCAGCGTCTTTGGTGAGGGCAGGCTCCAGCCGCTCTCCGTCTTCTGCTTGCTCTTCAGCTGGTTGCTGGTCATGAAGTCCCGTGTCTCCCCGTCCCGCGCCAGGTTGCCGTCGCTGTAGGTGCGCCACATGCCCAGGTCCTCCACGCCCAGCCGGTAGCCCGCGTCCCGGCCGCCGGGCCCCAGGCTGTCGCAGCTCTTGTCCATGTCTGACTCGTCGAAGCTGTCGCCAGCCAGCTGGTGCAGGGTGTCCACGCTCAGGCTGTACTCCTTCTCGATCCGGACCTCCGGGATGACCACCTTCCGCTCCGCCCCCGCCAGCCCCTTCCTCTCCTCGCCGGGGGCGGCCGCCATCTTGGTCCCCTCCTTTGCCTCCTGGCAGTCGCCCATCGAGTGCTTGCGACGGCGGAGGATTTGCCGCGTCCACGGGAGGAACTCGCAGTCCAGCAGGCACCCCTCCGATCCCACCTTGCGCAGGTTCCCAAAGTGGCTCTTCAACATCTGTCGAAAGAAGAAATGGACAGCAGTCAGATCCAGGCAGAACAGACGGAAGGACAGAAGGATGGAAGGAAGAAAGGAAGGAAGGACAGAAGGAAGGAAGGAAGGACGGAAGGAAGGAAGGACAGAAGGAAGGAAGGAAGGACGGAAGGAAGGAAGGACAGGAGGAAGGAAGGAAGGACGGAAGGAAGGAAGGACAGGAGGAAGGAAGGAAGGAAGGACAGAAGGAAGGAAGGAAGGAAGGAAGGAAGGAATGACTGAAGGAAGGAAGGAAGGAAGGACTGACGGAAGGAAGGAAGGAAGGAAGGAATGACTGAAGGAAGGAAGGACGGAAGGAAGGAAGGACAGGAGGAAGGAAGGAAGGACAGAAGGAAGGAAGGAAGGAAGGAAGGAAGGAAGGAAGGAAGGAAGGAAGGACAGGAGGAAGGAAGGAAGGAAGGACTGAAGGAAGGAAGGAAGGAAGGAAGGAAGGAAGGACGGAAGGAAGGACAGAAGGAAGGAAGGAAGGAAGGACAGAAGGAAGGAAGGAAGGAAGGAAGGAAGGACAGAAGGAAGGAAGGAAGAACAAACTTGTATTTATACAGCGGCTTTCATGTCCTCAGGACATCTCAAGGCGCTTTACAGCCAATGAAGTACTTTTGAAGTGTAGCCACTGTTTGTAATGCAGGAAACGCGGCAGCCAATTTTTGCACAGCAAGCTCCCACAAATAATGTTGGTTGAGGAATGAATATTGGCCCAGGACGCCGGGGCGAACTCCTCTGCTCTTCTTCAGAATAGTGGCTGTGAGATCTTTTACATCCACCTGAGAGGGCAGACGGGGCCTCGGTTTAACGTCTCATATGAAAGACGGCACCTCCGACAGTGCGGTGCTGCCTCGGTACTGAACACTTTATCTGACCTGCACAATGTGTACTGGGACAGATCTTTCACTGATTAACCATTGCACTTTCCGTTCCTTCTGAAACTGTCACGGGGGAGTTCTCCCCGGTGTCCTGGCTAATATTTATCCCTCAACCAACATAACAAAAAACAGATGATCTGGTCATCATCACATTGCTGTCTGTGGGAGCTTGCTGTGCGCAAATTGGCTGCCGCGTTTCCCACATTACAACAGTGACTACACTCCAAAAAAGAACTTCATTGGCTGTAAAGCGCTTTGAGATGTCCGGTGGTCGTGAAAGGCGCTACAGAAATGCAAGTCTTTCTTCTTTCTTATTTAACACTGTGAATGTCATTTAATCTCTGCTATTTTTAGCACCAATATTGGCTTTTACGTCGCTTGTTATGAAATGCCATCTGTCTTTAATCTGCCCAGTACTTGTTTTTATTATGTCGCCAATTCATTATCCAGTTTACAACTTGTTATCCCAAGAGCTTTCCCTCTGGTCACAAGCCTTTTCTGAGGGATTAACCCACCTCGGACAATGGATTTTTCTCCTATTTTCTACCCTCCTCTCCTGAAGACAATGGGTTAGAAATTCATAGAAAATTCACAGATTCATAGAAACCTACAGCACAGAAGGAGGCCATTTGGCCCATCGTGCCCGTGCTGGCTCTTTCGAAGAGCTGTCGTACTTAGTCCCACGTCTCCGCTTTTTGACCGTAACCCTGAAAGCTCCTCATTCTCAATACCCGTCCAACTCTCTTTTAAAATCATTGATGGAATCAGCTGACACCAGCTTTTCAGGTGGAGTGTTACAGATCCCCACAACACTGAGTGAAATAATATCTCCTCAGCTCCCCTCTAGACCTTTTGCCAATGATTTTAAATCTATGACCTCTGGTTATCGACCCACTCGCCAGTGGGAACAGGCCTTCGCTATCTAATTTATCAACTTGAATCTAAATTGCCAACGTTGTCTACCTCATACGTTGCAGGAAAGGATGCCCCGGAGCATGGTACATCGGCGAGACCATGCAGACACTGCGACAACGTATGAACGGACACCGCGCAACAATCGCCAGGCAGGATTGTTACCTCCCAGTCGGGGAACACTTCAGCAGTCAAGGACATTCAGCCTCGGATCTGCGGGTTAGCGTTCTCCAAGGCGGACTTCGAGACACACGACAACGCAAAATCATCGAGCAGAAACTGATAGCCAAGTTCCACACCCATGAGGACGGCCTCGACCGGGATCTTGGTTTCATGTCACGCTACATGACGTAGAGTCATCCAGACTCGAGTCGTCGTTGGCTTGTTCACAGATGTGATTTCCAGTTTTTAAAAAAAGTAAAAAGCTTAACCATACAGACTGCAGCATTTGACACGTTGGACCCCCTGTGACCCCACCTCATTGTCTTAGCTGTATTTTGCTGTGTCTTTGATGTAATGCCTCCCTGACTGAACTGATTGTATCTCTGCCGAGGTGTGATGGAGGGCAGTCAGAAAGTCGTCTGACATTGTACGCTACACATTGTTCTCTGTCTATATATGCTTTGCTGATTTGTATTCCTTCACTTTACCTGACGAAGGAGCAGCAGCTCCGAAAGCTCGTGATTTCAAATAAAACTGTTGGACTATAACCTGGTGTTGTGCGACTTCTAATTTATCAAAACCTCTCGTCATCTTGAAAACCTCTATCAGGTCACCTCTTAACCTTCTCTGTTCCAAGAACAGTCCTAACTTTTCCAACCTCTCCTCTTAACTGAAGTCCCTCATCCCTGGTAACATCCTGGTAAACCTCCTGTGTACCCTGTCTGAGGCCTTTACATCTTTCCTGAAAAGTGGTGCCCAGAATTGTCCAAATTCGTTTTGAGCTTTAGCCCTAAGTGGGCGGTATGGCATCGACCGCCCGTGAGCAGGCACCTCAAAGCACTGGAGAGGTACCACCAACGCTGCCTCCGCAAGATCCTGCAAATCCATTGGCAGGATAGGCGCACCAACGTCAGTGTTCTCGCTCAGGCCAACATCCCCAGCATCGAAGCTTTGACCACGCTCGATCAGCTCCGATGGATGGGTCACATCGTCCGCATGCCCGATACGAGACTCCCAAAACAAGCGCTCTACTCGGAGCTCCGGCACGGCAAGAGAGCCCCAGGTGGGCAGAGGAAACGCTTCAAGGACACCCTCAAAGCCTTCTTGAAAAAGTGTAACATCCCCACCGACACCTGGGAATCCCTGGCCCAAGACCGCACAAAGTGGAGAAGCATCCGGGAAGGCGGCGAACACCTCGAGTCTCTTCGCCGGGAACAAGCGGAAGCCAAGCGCAGGCAGCGGAAGGAGCGCACGTCAACCCAAGCACCCCACCCACCCGCCCCTTCAACCACCGTCTGCCCCACCTGTGACAGAGACTGTAAGTCCTGTATTGGACTCATCAGTTACCTGAGAACTCATTGTTAGTGTGGAAGCAAGTCATCCTCAGTTCCCAGGGACTGCCTAAGAAGAAGGGAGAAGAAGGAGATATGCCCGGCCCCATATTCGCTTCTACTGAAGTCAATGGAACTGACTATCGGGTGGGAAGTATGACAGGCATCCAATGCGATAAGTCCCTTATTACGCTACTGCCCAGGGCTAATTCCGACCCCAGTGACTCACGTTGGGCTACAGATATGCAGGTTACAGACGGCCCTCCAGTACCTCAACCAGTTGGTTCTTCATCACGTCCAAGTCGCAGACTATTTGACTGCTGGGGGCATCACGACTGAACCTGACCCTGTCTGCTCCTCATGGCCACATGTTCAGAATTTGACTCAAGGGAGAGAGAATCTTTGTTTGATTTTCCTCCCTTCCCCAGAGGCAATGGCAGTGCTCCTGTTGCTGAGCTGGGCCCAAGACACTTAACTCACCGAAATCTGGCAACTCAGCTTCGGGCTCTTACTAGTCTGAGTGGGTCAGCGATGCTAACCCATGAGACCGTCAGGCAGCATATGGCGACATCACAAGTCCTGGCCGGAATGGAGATGATTGGGTAATTCTCCCGTCAATCACGCCTGGAGACTGCAATGCTGTAAGTGGCTGGGATTGATGTTATGCATATCATTTGTAGTATGTAACTATTCTCCACTCACTGCATTTTGCTGGAGAAATAACCCTGCTTTTAGCAGGAGACTTTGCTGTAGTTTTGGTCATGAGCTCTGTTTGCTGTAGTTCCTAGAGACTGTTTAAATAGACTCTGTTTACTGTAGGGTGCTGTTTAAATAGACTCTATTTGCTGTAGGGTGATGTTTAAATAGACTCTATTTACTGTAGGGTGCTGTTTAAATAGACTCTGTTTACTGTAGGGTGCTGTTTAAATAGACTCTGTTTACTGTAGGGTGCTGTTTAAATAGGCTCGGTTTGCTGTAGGGTGCTGTGTAAATAGACTCTGTTTACTGTAGGGTGCTGTTTAAATAGACTCTGTTTACTGTAGGGTGCTGTGTAAATAGACTCTGTTTACTGTAGGGTGCTGTGTAAATAGACTCTGTTTGCTGTAGGGTGCTGTTTAAATAGACTCTATTTGCTGTAGGGTGATGTTTAAATAGACTCTATTTACTGTAGGGTGCTGTTTAAATAGACTCTGTTTACTGTAGGGTGCTGTTTAAATAGACTCTGTTTACTGTAGGGTGCTGTTTAAATAGACTCGGTTTGCTGTAGGGTGCTGTGTAAATAGACTCTGTTTACTGTAGGGTGCTGTTTAAATAGACTCTGTTTACTGTAGGGTGCTGTGTAAATAGACTCTGTTTACTGTAGGGTGCTGTGTAAATAGACTCTGTTTACTGTAGGGTGCTGTTTAAATAGACTCTGTTTGCTGTAGGGTGATGTTTAAATAGACTCTGTTTACTGTAGGGTGTTGTTTAAATAGACTCTGTTTACTGTAGGGTGCTGTTTAAATAGACTCTGTTTGCTGTAGTGTGATGTTTAAATAGACTCTGTTTACTGTAGGGTGTTGTTTAAATAGACTCTGTTTACTGTAGGGTGCTGTTTAAATAGACTCTGTTTACTGTAGGGTGCTGTTTAAATAGACTCTGTTTGCTGTAGTTCCGAGAGACTGTTTAAATAGACTCTGTTTACTGTAGGGTGCTGTTTAAATAGACTCTGTTTACTGTAGGGTGCTGTTTAAATAGACTCTGTTTACTGTAGGGTGCTGTTTAAATAGACTCTGTTTACTGTAGGGTGCTGTTTAAATAGACTCTGTTTACTGTAGGGCGCTGTTTAAATAGACTCTGTTTACTGTAGGGTGCTGTTTAAATAGGCTCGGTTTGCTGTAGGGTGCTGTGTAAATAGACTCTGTTTACTGTAGGGTGCTGTTTAAATAGACTCTGTTTGCTGTAGGGTGCTGTTTAAATAGACTCTGTTTACTGTAGGGTGTTGTTTAAATAGACTCTGTTTACTGTAGGGTGCTGTTTAAATAGACTCTGTTTACTGTAGGGTGCTGTTTAAATAGACTCTGTTTACTGTAGGGTGCTGTTTAAATAGACTCTGTTTACTGTAGGCCGCTGTTTAAATAGACTCTGTTTACTGTAGGGTGCTGTTTAAATAGACTCTGTTTACTGTAGGGTGCTGTTTAAGGGGCTATCAGTGGAAGGGCAATGGCAGACATTTAGAGATCGCATGGATGAACTACAACAATTGTACATCCCGGTGTGGCGTAAAAATAAAAAAGGGAAGGTGGCTCAACCATGGCTAACAAGGGAAATCAGGGATATTATTAAAACCAAGGAAGTTGCATACAAATTGGCCGGAAGTAGCAGCAAACCCGGGGACTGGGAGAACTTCAAAACTCAGCAGAGGAGGACGAAGGGTTTGATTAGGGCAGGGAAAATAAAATATGAAAGGAAGCTTGCAGAGAACATTAAAATGGACTGCAAAAGCTTCTATAAATATGTAAAAAGAAAGAGGTTAGTAAAAACAAACGTAGGTCCCCTGCAGTCGGAAACAGGGGAAGTCGTAATGGGGAACAAGGAAATGGCAGATCAATTGAACAAGTACTTTGGTTCGGTGTTTACTGTGGAGGACACACACAACCTGCCGGAAATAAAAGGGGTCAGAGGATCTGGTAAGAGGGAAGAGCTGAGGGAAATCCTTATTAGTCGGGAAAAGGTATTGGGGAAATTGATGGGACTGAAGGCTGAAAAATCCCCGGGGCCTGATGGTCTGCATCCCAGAGTACTTAAGGAGGTGGCCTTGGAAATAGTGGATGCATTGACGATCATTTTCCAACATTCCTTAGACTCTGGATCAGTTCCGATGGAGTGGAGGGTGGCCAATGTAACCCCTCTTTTTAAAAAAGGAGGGAGGGAGAAAGCAGGGAATTATAGACCGGTCAGCCTGACATCGGTCGTGGGTAAAATGATGGAAGCAATTATTAAAGATGTCATAACAGACCATTTGGAAAGTGGCGACATGATAGGTCCAAGTCAGCATGGATTTGTGAAAGGGAAATCATGCTTGACAAATCTTCTGGAATTTTTTGAGGATGTTTCCAATAGGGTGGACAGGGGGGAACCAGTAGATGTGGTGTATTTGGACTTTCAGAAGGCCTTCGACAAGGTCCCAAACAAGAGATTGGTGAGCAAAGTTAAAGCACATGGGATTGGGGGTAATGTGTTGACGTGGATTGAGAACTGGTTGGCACACAGGAAACAAAGAGTAGGAGTAAATGGGTACTTTTCAGAATGGCAGTCAGTGACCAGCGGGGTACCGCAGGGTTCGGTGCTGGGACCCCAGCTGTTTACATTATATATTAATGATTTGGACGAAGGGATTAAATGTAATATCTCCAAATTTGCGGATGACACTAAATTGGGAGGCAGTGTGAACAATGAGGAGGATGCTAGGAGGCTACAGAGTGACTTGGACAGGTTGGGTGAATGGGCAAATGTATGGCAGATGAAGTACAATGTGGATAAATGTGAGGTTATCCACTTTGGTGGTAAAAATAGAGAGGCGGACTATTACCTGAATGGTGGCAGATTAGGGAAAGGGGACGTGCAACGAGACCTGGGCGTCATGGTACATCAGTCACTGAAGGTGGGAATGCAAGTGCAGCAGGCAGTCAAGAAAGCAAACGGAATGATGGCCTTCATAGCAAGGGGATTTGAGTACAGGAGTAGGGAGGTGATGCTACAGTTGTACAGGGCCTTGGTGAGGCCACACCTGGAGTATTGTGCGCAGTTTTGGTCTCCTAACTTAAGGAAGGACATTCTTGCTATTGAGGGAGTGCAGCGAAGGTTCACTAGATTGATTCCTGGGATGGCCGGACTGACATATCAAGAAAGATTGGGTCAACTGAACTTGTATCCTCTGGAGTTCAGAAGAATGAGGGGGGATCTTATAGAGACATTTAAAATCCTGACTGGTTTAGACAAATTAGATGCGGGCAGAATGTTCCCAATGGTAGGGAAAACTAGAACCAGGGGTCACAGTCTAAGGATTAAGGGGAAGCCATTTAGGACTGAGCTGAGGAGAAACTTCTTCACCCAGAGAGTGGTGAATCTATGGAATTCTCTTCCACAGAAGGTTGTTGAGGCCAGTTCGCTAAATATATTCAAAAGGGAGTTAGATATAACACTCACAACTAAGGGGATCAAGGGGTATGGCGAGAAAGCAGGAATGGGGTACTGAGGTAGCATGTTCAGCCATGAACGCATTGAATGGCGGTGCAGGCTCGAAGGACCGAATGGTCTACTCCTGTACCTATTTTCTATGTTTCTATGTTTCTATGTCTATGTAGGGTGTTGTTTAAATAGACTCTGTTTACTGTAGGGTGCTGTTTAAATAGACTCTGTTTACTGTAGGGTGTTGTTTAAATAGACTCTGTTTACTGTAGGGTGCTGTTTAAATAGACTCTGTTTACTGTAGGGTGCTGTTTAAATAAACTCTGTTTGCTGTAGTTCCGAGAGACTGTTTAAATAGACTCTGTTTGCTGTAGGGTGTTGTTTAAATAGACTCTGTTTACTGTAGGCCGCTGTTTAAATAGACTCTGTTTACTGTAGGGCGCTGTTTAAATAGACTCTGTTTGCTGTAGGGTGCTGTTTAAATAGACTCTGTTTACTGTAGGGTGTTGTTTAAATAGACTCTGTTTACTGTAGGGTGTTGTTTAAATAGACTCTGTTTACTGTAGGGTGCTTTTTAAATAGACTCTGTTTACTGTAGGGTGCTGTTTAAATAGACTCTGTTTACTGTAGGGTGTTGTTTAAATAGACTCTGTTTACTGTAGGGTGTTGTTTAAATAGACTCTGTTTACTGTAGGGTGCTGTTTAAATGGACTCTGTTTACTGTAGGGTGCTGTTTAAATAGACTCTGTTTACTGTAGGGTGCTGTTTAAATAGACTCTGTTTACTGCAGGGTGCTGTTTAAATAGACTCTGTTTACTGTAGGGTGCTGTTTAAATAGACTCTCTTTACTGTAGGGTGCTGTTTAAATAGACTCTGTTTACTGTAGGGTGCTGTTTAAATGGACTCTGTTTACTGTAGGGTGCTGTTTAAATAGACTCTGTTTACTGTAGGGTGCTGTAAAATAGACTCTGTTTGCTGTAGGGTGCAGTAAAATAGACTCTGTTTACTGTAGGGTGCGGTTTAAATAGACTCTGTTTGCTGTAGGGTGTAGTTTAAATAGACTCTGTTTACTGTAGGGTGCTGTTCAAATAGACTCTGTTTACTGTAGGGTGCTGTTTAAATAGACTCTGTTTACTGTAGGGTGTAGTTTAAATAGACTCTGTTTACTGTAGGGTGCTGTTTAAATAGACTCTGTTTACTGCAGGGTGCTGTTTAAATAGACTCTGTTTACTGTAGGGTGCTGTTTAAATAGACTCTCTTTACTGTAGGGTGCTGTTTAAATAGACTCTGTTTACTGTAGGGTGCTGTTTAAATGGACTCTGTTTACTGTAGGGTGCTGTTTAAATAGACTCTGTTTACTGTAGGGTGCTGTAAAATAGACTCTGTTTGCTGTAGGGTGCAGTAAAATAGACTCTGTTTACTGTAGGGTGCGGTTTAAATAGACTCTGTTTGCTGTAGGGTGTAGTTTAAATAGACTCTGTTTACTGTAGGGTGCTGTTCAAATAGACTCTGTTTACTGTAGGGTGCTGTTTAAATAGACTCTGTTTACTGTAGGGTGTAGTTTAAATAGACTCTGTTTACTGTAGGGTGCTGTTTAAATAGACTCTGTTTACTGTAGGGTGTAGTTTAAATAGACTCTGTTTACTGTAGGGTGTAGTTTAAATAGACTCTGTTTACTGTAGGGTGTAGTTTAAATAGACTCTGTTTACTGTAGGGTGTAGTTTAAATAGACTCTGTTTACTGTAGGGTGCTGTTTAAATAGACTCTGTTTACTGTAGGGTGTAGTTTAAATAGACTCTGTTTACTGTAGGGTGTAGTTTAAATAGACTCTGTTTACTGTAGGGTGTAGTTTAAATAGACTCTGTTTACTGTAGGGTGCTGTTTAAATAGACTCTGTTTACTGTAGGGTGTAGTTTAAATAGACTCTGTTTACTGCAGGGTGTAGTTTAAATAGACTCTGTTTACTGTAGGGTGTAGTTTAAATAGACTCTGTTTACTGTAGGGCGCTGCTTAAATAGACTCTGTTTACTGTAAGGTGCTGTTTAAATAGACTCTGTTTACTGTAGGGTGCTGTTTAAATAGACTCTGTTTACTGTAGGGTGCTGTTTAAATAGACTCTGTTTACTGTAGGGCGCTGTTTAAATAGACTCTGTTTACTGTAGGGTGCTGTTTAAATAGACTCTGTTTACTGTAGGGTGCTGTAAAATAGACTCTGTTTATTGTAGGGTGCTGTAAAATAGACTCTGTTTATTGTAGGGTGCTGTAAAATAGACTCTGTTTACTGTAGGGCGCTGTTTAAATAGACTCTGTTTGCTGTAAGTTCTGCACCCCGCCCCCCCCCCCCCTCCCGCCAACTCACATTGGCTGACACAATGGTGTCAATACTCACTTCGGCCCAAAATATGGGGCAGATTGTCCTGCTCCTATCGAAGCTATCAGATCACCCAGGCAAGGTGGAGACAGGGAAATCGCGCAGCTCACATTAGGGGCATTCGCTTCTGCCCTGCCCGATTTTCCTGTATCCACTCCGCCTGGACGATCCAATAGCCCCCAGACACAGAAGCTGGACAATCAACAACAACAAGAACAACAAAAACTGGTATTTATACAGTGCCAGTACATAGTATAACATTCCCAAGGTGCTTCACCGGAGCCTACCAAACAACATCTGACACCGAGCCACATTTGGAGATATTAGGGCAGGTGACAAAAAGCGTGGTCAAAGAGGTAGGTTTTAAGGAGCGTCTTAAAGGAGGAGAGAGAGGTAGAGAGGCGGAGAGGTTTAGGGAGGGAATTCCAGAGCTTAGGGTCTTGACAGCTGAAGGCACGGCCGCCAATGGTGGAGCGATTATAATCAGGGATGCTCAAAAGGCCAGAATTAGAGGAGCGTAGATATCTCGGAGGCTTGTGGGGCTGGAGGAGATTACAGAGATAGGGAGGGGCGAGGCCATGGAGGGATCTGAAAACAAGGATGAGAATTTTAAAATCGAGGCGCTGCTTCACCGGGAGCCAATGTAGGTCAGCGAGCACAGGGGGTGATGGGTGAACGGGACTTGGTGCGAGTTAGGACACGGGCAGACGAGTTTTGGATGACCTCAAGTTTACGGAGGGTAGAATGTGGGAGGCCGGCCAGGAGTGCGTTGGAATAGTCAAGTGTAGAGGTAACAAAGGCATGGATGAGGGTTTCAGCAGCGGATGAGCGGAGGCAGGGACAGAGTCAGGCGATGTTACGGAGGTGGAAATAGGCGGTCTTGGTGATGGAGCGGCTATGTGGTCGGAACCTCCTCTTGGGGTCAAATATGACACCAAGTTGCGAACAGTCCGGTTCAGCCTCAATCTGCCCCATGACGCACAGAGGATGCCTGCCAACAAATCCTTAATACGCAAATATCAAATTCATTTCCCCGCTCGTTTAACCAAGTTTTTAAACCCACTTCAAACAATGGGATTACTGGCTCCAGTAGCGACCGGAGGGATTTGATGCCAGTACTTGAAACCTTTGGACAACAATATCAACAGTTTAAAAGAAAAAGTCTTGCATTTATACAGCGCCTTTCACGACCTCAGGATGTCCCAAAGCACTTTACAGCCAATGAAGTACTTTTTAAAGTGTCGTCACTGTTGTAATGTGGGAAACGCGGCAGCCAATCTGCTCACAGCAAGCTCCCACAGACAGCAATGTGACAATGACCAGATCATCTGTTTTTACTGATGTTGCTTGAGGGATAAATATTGGAGAACTCCCCTGCTCTTCTTCGAAATAGTGGCCGTGGGATCTTTGACGTCCACCTGAGGCGGCGGACGGGGCCTCGGTTTGACGTCTGATCTGAAAGACGGCACCTCCGACAGTGCAGCGCACACTCGGTACCGCACTGGGAGTGTCAGGCTAGATTTTGTGCTGCCGTTTCTGGAGTGGGACTATGAACCCAGGGCCTTCTGACTCCGAGGCGAGAGGGCTACCACCTGAGCGAAGCAATATCGAACCAGGTGGACATGAAAGCTAGTTAGCACCTGGCACCAGTACTCGCACAGACTTTTTCTTACAGTATTTTTCTGACATTCATTATCCAATCTCTCCTCTGATATTATCAACAGGCAGCTACAGATTATTCACAGAATCCCCACAGTGCAGATAGAGGCCATTTCGGCCCATCGAGCCTGCACCGACACATATCCCACCCTATCCCCGTAACCCCACGTATTTAATCCCCCTAACACTAAGGGTCAATTTATCACAGCCAAATCAACCTAACCCGCACATCTTTGGACTGTGGGAGGAAACCGGAGCACCCGGAGGAAACCCACGCAGACACGGGGAGAATGTGCAAACTCCACACAGACAGTCACCCGAGGCCGGATTCGAACCCAGGTCCCTGGCGCTGTGAGGCAACAGTGCTAACCACTATGCCACCGTGCCTGCCACCGCGCTGCTCCTTCGTCAGGTGAAGTTATCTCTTCACTTCACCTGACGAAGGAGCAGCCGCTCCGAAAGCTTGTGATTTCAAATAAAACTGTTGGACTATAACCTGGTGTTGTGCGACTTTTCACTTTTGTCCACCACCTAGAAGGACAAGGGGCAGCAGGCGCATGGGAACACCACCACCTCCAAGTCCCCGCTCCGAGTCACACGCCGTCACAACACAAAAGCAAAATATGCTGGAAATCTGAAATAGAAACAGAAAATGCTGGAAATACTCAGCAGGCCAGGCAGCATCTGTGGAGAGAGAGAGAAACAAGAGTTCACGTTTCAGGTCGATGACCTTTCACCAGAATTGGAAAAATTTCGAGAGATTAATAGGTTTTAAGCAGGTACAGAGGCAGGGAAAAGAGGGTGGGGGAGGAAAGAACAAAAGGGAAGGCCTGTGATAGGGTGGAGGGCAGGAGAGATTAAATGACAAAAGGGATGATGGTGCAAGGCAAAAAGGGGGTGGTAATGCGACAAGTAAAGAAACAAAAGATGGGTCTGGAGGAGGAGTAAATGGCAACAGCAGAGCCATTACCAGCACACGCCATCATGACTTGGAAACATATCGCCGCTCCTTCATCGTAACTGGGTCAAATTCCCTCCCTGATAGCCCTGTGGGAGTAAATTCACCACACGGACTGCAGCGGTTCAAGAAGGCGGCTCACCACCAACCTTCTCAAGGGCAATTAGGGATGGGCAATAAATGCCGGCCTTGCCAGTGACGCCCACATCCCGAGAATGAATAAAAACAATCACAAGTTCAGGTCACCTAATCATTGCCAGGATACCAATAGCCTCCAGCGGGCAGTGAAGAGTTTGATGAAGGCGATTCACAGGTCTCAGGGAATTTGTACCCGGTTTGCTCTTTTATACCTTGCAGTGGAAGCGAGAATACAGGAGATGTTGTCCCAGTATACTTTTTGTACTGATTAGTGTAACGCTTTTTGTTAAACATTTTCCCACATTTGTGGATGGTTTCATAAAATATTTATTTGGGGGGGAAAAAAGTGGCAGGACTTGGGTTTTTGCTTAATCCCTAAGGTCAACACGGTGGCATAGTGGTTAGCACTGGTGCCTCACAGCGCCAGGGACCCGGGTTCGAATCTGACCTCGGGTGACTGTCTGTGTGGAGTTTGCACATTCTCCCCGTGTCTGCGTGGGTTTCCTCCGGGTGCTCCGGTTTCCTCCCACAGTCCAAAAATGTGCGGGTTAGGTTGATTTGGCTATGATAAATTGACCCTTAGTGTTAGGGGGGGATTAAATATGTGGGGTTATGGGGATAGGATGGGATATGTTAGGGGGAATTAAATACGTGGGGTTATGGGGGTAGGTTGGGATATGTGTACTGTGGGGATTAAAGCAGGGACAGGGTACTGGATTTGGATGATCAGCCATGATCGTATTGAATGGTGGAGCAGGCTCGACGGGCCGAATGGCCTACTCCTGCTCCTAGATTCTATGTTTCTATGTTTCTATGTCCGTTTGCAGAGGTGGCACTAGATGTACACCAGGTAGAACTCCCCTGATTTAGTGCCATGGGGTCTGTCTGAGAGGGCAGACAGAGCCTAGGATTACCGTCTCATCCGAAAGACGGCACCTCCAACAGTGCAGCTCTCCCTCCGTACTGCACTGGGAGTGCCAGCCTTGATTACGCACTCAAGCCTCTGGAGTGGAAGCTCAAACCCACGACCTACTGACTCAGAGGTGAGAGCGCTATCCACTGAGCCACGGCTGGCTGACACGAGAGCACTTTTGTCCTTATCGGAAGGGACGTGATCTTCCCTGCACGTGATTCCAGTCCCATGCTCTTAAAGCCACCTGAGGTGCCCGAGAGAACCAGTCAGTTGTCAAGAGCAACAAGAGATGCATCACCAAACGCTGGAAAAACTCAGTCGGCCAGGCAGCATCCGTGGAGAGAGAAACAGAGTTAACGTTTCAGGTCGAAGACCTTTCGTCAGAACTGGAAAAAAGCAGGAAATGAAATAGATTTAAAGCAAGGATAAAGCTGGGGAAAGGGGGAGGGGATGAAAGAACAAAAGGAGAGATTAAGAGATATTGAGAGACATTAAGAGGTGATCAAGGCAAGAGGTGGTGTTGATGTGACAGGTTGAGGCTAAAAGAAGTGTGAA
This sequence comes from Squalus acanthias, assembly GCA_030390025.1. NCBI lineage: Eukaryota > Metazoa > Chordata > Chondrichthyes > Squaliformes > Squalidae > Squalus > Squalus acanthias. Next base: position 11,251,672 of record CM059449.1, read on the forward strand.
ATGCGCTGGCAGAATGAAGGACAGCTGCCAGCTTCTGGGAGGGAAAAAAAAGGGGGGGGCCAAACAAAAGGGTGGATGAAATTATACGAGATTAAGAGACATTGAGAGGCATTAAGAGATGATCAAGGCCTGGCCTGCTGAGTTTTTCCAGCGTTTTCTGTTGTTATTTCGGATTTCCAGCATCCGCAGTATTTTGCTATCGTAAGAGAGGCATCACACACATCCCCATATATATATTTTAAAAAAATCCCTGCCAGAGTCAAAGCCTTCAGGAGAGATGGGGCAGTCTTTCCAAGAACAAGCGGTTGGCATGGGAACCACAAATCTAATGGTTTGGATTAACCGATAAGGCTTTGTAAAACAATAACGCTCTAATAAATAAGCATAAAATAAATTGCTTGTTCAAAGTTCGCACTGAACAAATAGTTTCAAGGGAATGAATGATGTTTGCCAAGCTAGCGAGTTCTCCAACTGGGAACCAAACCAATGTTTCTCGTGTTAACAAGAGCTGGTTTGCAAAACAGAAACAGATAGAGATCTGAAATAAAAACAGAAAATGCTGGAGATACTCAGCAGGTCAGGCAGCATCTGTGAAGAGAGAAACAGAGTTAACGATTCAGGTCGATGACCTTTCGTCAGAACTGGAAAAAAGCAGGAAAAGTAGGGGCTGGGAAATGGGGGATGGGGATGGAAGAACAAAAGGGAAGGTCTGTGATAGGATAGAAGGCAGGAGAATTAAAGAGATGTTAAGAGATATTCAAGGCAAAAGGAGATGGTAATGGGACAGGTTAAGAAACTGGCTCTAAATGAAGTGTAAATTGCGCTGGCAGAATGAAAGACAGATGGAGATCTTGTTGATTAGAGGATGTGGAGGAGGGGAAGGGGCCATTGCACCAAAGTGTTATGTCTCAGGGCAATAGGGGAACGGATATGTGCCCACTACGCCCACCATTAACCAGAAACTTAACTGGACCAGACACATAAATACTGTGGCAACAAGAGCAGGTCAGAGGCTCGGTATTCTGTGGTGAGTGTCTCACCTCCTGACTCCCCAAAGTCTTTCCACCATCTACAAGGCACAAGTAAGGAGTGTGATGGAATGCTCTCCACTTGCCTGGATGAGTGCAGTTCCAACAACACTCAAGAAGCTCGACACCATCCAGGACAAAGCAACCCGCTCCACCACCTTAAACATTCACTCCCTCCACCCCTGGCGTACCGTGGCTGCAGTGTGTACCATCTATAAGATGCACTGCAGCAACTCGCCAAGGCTTCTTCGGCAGCACCTCCCAAACCCGCGACCTCTTCCACCTAGAAGGACAAGGGTAGCAGGCGCCTGGGAACACCACCACCTCCAAGTTCCCCTCCAAGTCACACACCACCCTGACTTAGAAGTATATCGCCGATCCTTCATCGTCAGTGGGTCAAAATCCTGGAACTCCCTCCCTAACAGCACTGTGGGAGTACCATCAGCACACGGACTGCAGCGGTTCAAGAAGGTGGCTCACCACCACCTTCTCAAGGGCAACTAGGGATGGGCAATAAATGCTGGCCTTGCCAGCGACGCCCAGATCCCATAAGCGAATAAAAAAAAAATGACCAAGTCCCGATGACAGTCAGGTGCCAGATGAAATCCAGTCTCTTCCCCCACCAACAGGTTGGGAAAACTGGAGACATCCCGTGGGGAAGGTCTTGTTCCTGGCTGTAGGATGGTTGGTCCAAGGCCTAAAACATGACGGCTCGGTTAGTTCAGTTTACTGGTTAGAGCGGGAATGGGTCAGGCACACCAGATGGGTCCCAGAGGTGAACCTTGGCCTGCAGTGTCAGCCGTGGCTCAGCTGGCAGCACCCTCAGGCTCTGAGTCGGAAGGTTGTGGGTTCAAGTCCCACTCCAGGTACTTGAGCACAAAAATCTAGGCTGACACTCCCAGTGTAGTACTGAGGGAGTGCCACACTGTCAGAGGTGCCGTCTTTCAGATCAGATGTTAAATGTAGACCCCTGTCTGCTCTCTCAGGTGAACGTAAAAGATCCCATGGCCCTATTTTAAAGAAGAGCAAGGGAGTTCTCCCCAGTGTCCTGGCCAATATTTATCCCTCAATCAACATCACTATAAAACAGATGACCTGGTAATTATCACATTGCTGTTTGTGGGCAAATTGGCTGCTGCGTTTCCTACATTAGAACAGTGACTACACTTCAAAAGGTACTTCATTGGCTGTAAACATAGAACATAGAAAAATAGGAGCAGGAGTAGGCCATTCGGCCCTTCGAGCCTGCTCCACCATTCAATATGATCATGGCTGATCCTCTATCTCAATACCATATTCCCGCTCTCTCCCCATACCCCTTGATGCCTTTTGTGTCTAGAAATCTATCTATCTCCTTCTTAAATATATTCAGTGACTTGGCCTCCACAGCTGTCTGTGGTAGAGAATTCCACAGGTTCACCACCCTCTGAGTGAAGAAATTTCTCCTCATCTCAGTCCTAAATGACCCACCCCGTATCCTGAGACTGTGACCCCTCGTTCTAGACACCCCCAGCCAGGAGAAATATCCTCCCTGCATCCAGTCTGTCTAGCCCTGTCAGAATTGTATATGTTTCAATGAGATCCCCTCTCATTCGTCTAAACTCTAGTGAATACAGGCTTAGTCGACCCAAACTCTCCTCATACGACAGTCTTGCCATCCCCGGAATCAGTCTGGTGAACCTTCGCTGCACTCCCTCTATGGCAAGTATATCCTTTCTTAGGTAAGGAGACCAAAACTGCACACAGTACTCCAGGTGTGGTCTCACCAAGGCCCTGTACAACTGTAGTAAGACATCCTTGCTCCTGTACTCAAATTCTCTTGCAATGAAGGCCAACATACCATTTGCCTTCCTAACTGCTTGCTGCACCTACATGTTTGCTTTCAGTGACTGGTGTACAAGGACACCCAAGTCCCTCTGTACATCAACATTTGCCAATCTATCACCATTTAAATAATACTCTGCCTTTCTGTTTTTCCAACCAAAGTGGATAACTTCACATTTATCCACGTTATACTGCATCTGCCAAGTATTTGCCCACTCACTCAACTTGTCTAAATCGCCCTGAAGCCTCTTTGCATCCTCCTCACAACTCACAGTCCCACCAAGTTTCGTGTCGTCAGCAAACTTGGAAATATTACATTTGGTTCCCTCATCCAAATCACTTTGGGACGTCCGGTGGTTGTGAAAGGCGCTACATAAATGCAAGACTTTCTTTCTTTCTGTGCTGAGTTAGCTGCTCCCAAGCAAGGCCGCGGCTGGGGGAAAAGTTTGGCCAAGGTTCGCACTGTTGCTCGTTATCCATTGGGAGGGTGGGGTGGGGGGTGGCAGGATGGATCTCGAGTGCGAAGCTCTCTACCTTCACTGGCTCACTGGAAAAGCCCGGACCAAACAACAGCAACTTGCATTTATATAGCGCCTTCGCCGTATTTAAAACGCCCCAAGGAGCGTCACAGGAGCGATTACCAGTCAAAAAATTTGACACCGAGCCACATCAAAAGACATATTCGGACAGGTGACCAAAAGCTCGGTCAACGAGGTAGGTTTTAAGGAGGGTCTTAAAAGAGGAGAGAGAGGTGGAGAGATGGAGAGGTTTAGGGAGGGAATTCCAGAACTTAGGGCCCAGGCAGCTGAAGGCACGGCCGCCAATGGTGGAGCGAAACAAATCGGGGATTCGCAAGAGGTCAGACTTGGAGGAAAGCAGAGATCTAGGAGGGTTGTCGGGCTGGAGGAGGTTACAGAGTTATGCAGGACTGTCGGTAGCCATGGTACAGGACTCCACGAGCAGTCAGGAGAGAAGGGAGGAAACTGGAAAGTTAGGAACTTAGGAACAGGAGGAGGCCATTCAGCCCCTCGAACCTGTTTCATAGGAACAGGAGGAGGCCAATCAGCCCCTTGAGCCTGTTACACAGGAACAGGAGAAGGCCATTCAGCCTCTTGAGCCTTTTCCAGAGGAACAGGAGGAGGCCATTCAGCTCCTCGAACCTGTTACATAGGAACAGGAGGAGGCCAATCAGCCCCTTGAGCCTGTTACACAGGAACAGGAGAAGGCCATTCAGCCTCTTGAGCCTTTTCCAGAGGAACAGGAGGAGGCCATTCAGCTCCTCGAACCTGTTACACAGGAACAGGAGGAGGCCATTCAGCCCCTCGCGCCTGTTACACAGGAACAGGAGGAGGCCATTCAGCCCCTCGAGCCTGTTACACAGGAACAGGAGGAGGCCATTCAGCCCCTCGAGCCTGTTACACAGGAACAGGAGGAGGCCATTCAGCCTCTTGAGCCTTTTCCAGAGGAACAGGAGGAGGCCATTCAGCTCCTCGAACCTGTTACACAGGAACAGGAGGAGGCCATTCAGCCCCTAGAGCCTGTTACACAGGAACAGGAGGAGGCCATTCAGCCCCTCGAGCCTGTTACACAGGAACAGGAGGAGGCCATTCAGCCCCTCGCGCCTGTTACACAGGAACAGGAGGAGGCCATTCAGCCCCTCGAGCCTGTTATACAGGAACAGGAGGAGGCCATTCAGCCCCTCGAGCCTGTTACACAGGAACAGGAGGAGGCCATTCAGCCCCTCGAGCCTGTTACACAGGAACAGGAGGAGGCCATTCAGCCCCTAGAGCCTGTTACATAGGAACAGGAGGAGGCCATTCAGCCCCTAGAGCCTGTTACACAGGAACAGGAGGAGGCCATTCAGCCACTCGCGCCTGTTACACAGGAACAGGAGGAGGCCATTCAGCCTCTTGAGCCTTTTCCAGAGGAACAGGAGGAGGCCATTCAGCTCCTCGAACCTGTTACACAGGAACAGGAGTAGGCCATTCAGCCCCTCGAGCCTGTTACACAGGAACAGGAGGAGACCATTCAGCTCCCCGAGCCTGTTACTCAGGAACAGGAGGAGACCATTCAGCCCCTCGAGCCTGTTGGAGGAGACCATTCAGCCCCTCGATCCTGTTATACAAGAACAGGAGGAAACCATTCAGCCCCTCGAACCTGTTACACAGGAACAGGAGTAGGCCATTCAGCTCCTCGAACCTGTTACACAGGAACAGGAGTAGGCCATTCAGCCCCTCGAGCCTGTTACACAGGAACAGGAGGAGACCATTCAGCCCCTCGAGCCTGTTACACAGGAACAGGAGTAGGCCATTCAGCCCCTCGAGCCTGTTACACAGGAACAGGAGGAGACCATTCAGCCCCTCGAGCCTGTTACACAGGAACAGGAGGAGGCCATTCAGCTCCTCGAACCTGTTACACAGGAACAGGAGTAGGCCATTCAGCCCCTCGAGCCTGTTACACAGAAACAGGAGTAGGCCATTCAGCCCCTCGAGCCTGTTACACAGGAACAGGAGGAGACCATTCAGCTCCCCGAGCCTGTTACTCAGGAACAGGAGGAGACCATTCAGCCCCTCGAGCCTGTTGGAGGAGACCATTCAGCCCCTCGATCCTGTTACACAGGAACAGGAGGAGACCATTCAGCCCCTCGAGCCTGTTACACAGGAACAGGAGGAGGCCATTCAGCCCCTCGAGCCTGTCCCTTCAATTGGATCATGGCTGATCTGTATCTTAACTCCATCTACCCGCCTTGGTTCCGTAACCCTCAATACCCTTGGCTAACAAAAATCTATCGACCTCAGTTTTGACATTTCCAATTGACCCCCCCAGCCTCAACAGCTTTTTGGGGGAGTTAGTTCCAGATTTCCACTACCCTTGGTGTGAAGAAGTGCTTCCTGACATCACCCCTGAACGGCCTAGCTCTAATTTGAAGGTTCTGCCCCTTTGTTATGGACTCCCCCCACCAGAGGAATAGTTTCTCTCTATCTACCCTATCAACTCCTTTAATCATCTTAAACACCTCAATTAGATCACCCCTTAATCTTCTACACTCGAGGGAATACGGGCCTAGTCTATGTAACCTGTCCTCATAATTTAACCCTGTTAGCCCCGGTCTCATTCTGGTGAATCTGCTCTGCACCCCGCTCCAAGGCCTATATATCCTTCCTGAGGTGCGGTGCCCACAACTGAACGCAATACTCCACATGGGGTCTAACCAGAGCTCTGTACAACTGAAGCCTAACGTCCTCCGCTTTGTAATCCAGCCCCTTGAGATAAAGGCCAACATTCCATTAGCCTTTAAAAAAAAATGTTGTACCTGTCCCGTAGATTTTCGTGATATCTGCACACGGACCCCTAAACCTCTCTGCTCCTCCAGGGTTACTAGTTTCTCGCCATTTAGAAAGGACGGCTTGTGTCTTTCTCCGGTGGACTTAAAAGATCCCACGGCCACCATTGCGAAGAAGAGCAGGGGAGTTCTCCCCGGTGTCCTGGGGCCAAATATTTATCTCTCAAATCAACGTCACTAAAAAAAAAAACCAGCCGATCTGGTCATTATCACGGTGCTGTCTGTGGGAGCTTGCTGTGCGCAAATTGGCTGCCGCGTTTCCCGCATTACAACAGTGACTACACTTCAAAAAGTACTTCATTGGCTGTAAAGCGCTTTGGGACGTCCTGAGGTGGTGAAAGACAGTGTGTAAACGCAGTTCTTTCTTTCTTGGGTTTCAGATCTAAGAAAGTTAAGGTCTGTCATAAGAACATAAGAACATAAGAAATAGGAGCAGAATCAGGCTATACGGTCCCTGGGCCCGCTCCACTACCCACAGGGCCATGACCGATCCGAACCTAGACTCATGTCCAAATTCCTGCCCGCTCCCCGTAACCCTTAATGCCCTTTACTTCTAGGAAACTGTCTATTTCTGTTTTAAATTTATTTAATGATGTAGCTTCTACAGCTTTTTGTGGCAGCATATTCCATGGACCTACCACCCTCTGAGTGAAGTAGTTCCTCCTCATCTCAGTTTTGAAAGAGCAGCCCCTTATTCTAAGACTATGTCCCCTAGTTCTAGTCTCACCCGTCATCGTTGCCAGTTTATTGAGCCAAAGCGACACTTTACAACAGGAGCAAACTCTGCAAACACTGTTGAGAGTCCACTGCGCTCTGCTGATGAGCATCTGGCGCCCAACTGTTTATGAAAGAGGCTGACTTTAATAAGGTCTATAAAGGACACTACATAGCTGCTGGGCTTCATACAACAGGGCAGGCCCCATCAATCACACACTGACTTTTAATGAGCTCCGCTTGCTTGTTTAGCTTCAGCTGGCAAAGCTTGGGATCATTACAAGACACCATATACTATTCTCTGCAGCACCCCAGCCTATACCTTGTGCATCGCAAGCCCGCTAGGGCTGCTAGCCGAACTCGCACCAAATCCCGTTCACCCATCACCCCTGCGCTCACCGACCTACATTGGCTCCCGGTCCAGCAATGCTTCGAATTTAAAATTCTCATCCTTGTGTTTAAACCCCTCCATAGCCTCGCACCCCTCCCTATCTCCGTAACCTCCTCCAGCCCTACAATCCTCCGAGATCTCTGTGCTCCACCCTCCCTATCTCCGTAACCTCCTCCAGCCCTACAACCACTCTGAGATCTCTGCGCTCCACCCTCCCTATCTCTGTAACCTCCTCCAGCCCTACAACCCTCCGAGATCTCTGCGCGCCACCCTCCCTATCTCCGTAACCTCCTCCAGCCCTACAACCACTCTGAGATCTCTGCGCTCCACCCTCCCTATCTCTGTAACCTCCTCCAGCCCTACAACCCTCCGAGATCCCTGCGCTCCACCCTCCTTATCTCCGTAACCTCCTCCAGCCCTACAACCCCTCCGAGATCCCTGCGCTCCACCCTCCCTATCTCTGTAACCTCCTCCAGCCCTACAACCCTCCGAGATCTCTGCGCTCCACCCTCCCTATCTCTGTAACCTCCTCCAGCCCTACAACTCTCCGAGATCTCTGCGCTCCACCCTCCCTATCTCCGTAACCTCCTCCAGCCCTACAACTCTCCGAGATCTCTGCGCTCCACCCTCCCTATCTCCGTAACCACCTCCAGCCCTACAACCCTCCGAGATCTCTGCGCTACTCCCTCCCTATCTCCGTAACCTCCTCCAGCCCTACAATCACTCTGAGATCTCTGCGCTCCACCCTCCCTATCTCTGTAACCACCTCCAGCCCTACAACCCCTCCGAGATCTCTGCACTCCACCCTCCCTATCTCTGTAACCACCTCCAGCCCTACAACTCTCCGAGATCTCTGCACTCCACCCTCCCTATCTCCGTAACCTCCTCCAGCCCTACAACTCTCCGAGGTCAATGCGCTCCACCCTCCCTATCTCCGTAACCTCCTCCAGCCCTACAACCCTCCGAGATCTCTGCGCTCCACCCTCCCTATCTCTGTAACCTCCTCCAGCCCTACAACCCCTCCGAGATCTCTGCGCTCCACCCTCCCTATCGCTGTAACCTCCTCCAGCCCTACAACCCCTCTGAGATCTCTGCGCTCCACCCTCCCGATCTCTGTAACCTCCTCCAGCCCTACAACCCCTCCGAGATCTCTGCGCTCCACCCTCCCTATCGCTGTAACCTCCTCCAGCCCTACAACCCCTCTGAGATCTCTGCGCTCCACCCTCCCGATCTCTGTAACCTCCTCCAGCCCTACAACCCCTCCGAGATCTCAGCACTCCACCCTCCCTATCTCTGTAACCTCCTCCAACCCTACAACCCCTCCAAGATCTCTGCGCGCCACCCTCCCTATCTCCGTATCCTCCTCCAGCCCTACAACCACTCAGAAATCTCTGCGCTCCTCCCTCCCTATCTCTGTAACCTCCTCCAGCCCTACAACCCCTCCAAGATCTCTGCGCTCCACCCTCCCTATCTCCGTATCCTCCTCCAGCCCGAAAACCCCTCCAAGATCTCTGCGCTCCACCCTCCCTATCTCCATAACCTCCTCCAGCCCTACAACCACTCTGAGATCTCTGCGCTCCACCCTCCCTATCTCTGTAACCTCCTCCAGCCCTACAACTCTCCGAGATCTCTGCGCTCCTCCAATTCTGGCCTCTCGCGCATCCCTGATTTCCGTCCCTCCACCATTGGTGGCCGTGCCTTCAGCTGCCTGGGCCCTAAGCTCTGGAATTCCCTCCCTAAACATCTCCGCCTCTCTACCTCTCTCTCATCCTTTAAGATGCTCCTTAAAACCTCCCTCTTTGACCAAGCTTTCGGGTTGCCTGTCCTAGTATCTCCTGATGTGACTCGGTGTCGAATTTTTGTCTGATAATCGCTCCTGTGAAGCGCCTTGGGACATTAAGGGCGCTATATAAATGCCAGTTGTTGTCGGGAGAAAGCAACTCAACAGTGTCCTTTCCAAAACAACAGAAAACGCTGGAAAAACTCAGCAGGCCAGGCAACATCCGTGGAGAGAGAAACAGAGTTAACGTTTCAGGTCGAAACCCTTCGTCAGAACTGAGAAAAGAGCAGGTAATGAAACAGATAAAATGCAAGGGGGAGGTTGGGGGGGTGGGGATAACTATGGTAAGAAGAGACATTAAAAGATGCTCAAGGCAAGACGAGATGGTAATGGGACAGGTTTAAGAAACAAAAGTTGAAGTATGAAATGCTGGCAGAATGAGAGACAGCTGCCGTAGGGGGAGAGAGAGAGAAAAAAAAGAGGAAAAAGGCACAAACCAAAAGGGGGGATAAAATGTATATATATATATATGTGGTGGGGGCCGAGGTTATGATCTGAAATTGTTGAACTCGATATTGAGTCCGGAAGGCTGTAAAGTGCCTAAACGAAAGATGAGGTGCTGTTCCTCGAGCTCATTCCCATCTACTTCCAATTTTTCCAGATGTGCCCGATCTGGATCATGTCGCACGATAATTTTAGGGTGTCTGTTCTCCCGGTGGGGGCAGTGGACCTCTCCCGCTGGCAGTGCGTACCGGGAAAGTGGGCGCGGGTTTCCCGCAGTGTTCCAGCCATTAGCCGTTAGTACCGTGACCCGAATTCTGGATAACGCTGCCAGCGGACAAGGCTCCTCACCGGAATTGCCAACATCACATCTCAGCCTTTGGTGCTACCTCAGTCACTTTACATAAGAACATAAGAAATAGGAGCAGGAGTCGGCCATTTGGCCCCTCGAGCCTGCTCCGCCATTCAATGAGATCATGGCTGGTCTGATCTTGGCCTCAACTCCACTTCCCTGCCTGTTCCCCATAACCCTTGACTCCCCTGGAGTTCAAAAATCTGTCTATCTCAGCCTTGAATATATTCAATGACACCGCCTCCCACAGCCCTCTGGGGCAGAGAATTCTGGATTGGAATGAGATTTTTCGTGTGGAAGTGTAATTTGCATCGAAAGATGATGTCATCAAGCAGTATCCGAAGGTGTTCAGTGAGACAGGCAGTCCGATCCAAGACTTCAAGGCGAGTGTCAGAGTGCAGAAGGACGCAAGACCGGTTTACCTCAAGCCACGTCCCGTACCATACGCACTCAAGGAGAAAGTTGAGCAAGAACTCAAAAAGACTAGATAGTCACTCGAAGTGGGTGGAAGTGTTTCCGATGCGGATAATAACAACAAGCAAAACATTGGACAATTTGCGAAGATTGTTTTCTTCATATGGCCTCCCAGAAGAAATTGTGTCTGATAATGGGCCGCAATTTTGTTCAGAAGAGTCCACACAGTTCATGAGCAGAAATGGTGTGAAACATACCAAAGTTCCACCATACCACCCTGCTTCAAATGGTGCAGCAGAGCGCACAGTACAAATTGTCAAATGGGCCCTCGTCAAGCAAATGTTGGATCCGAATCCAAAGAAACGTCAGTTGTCATTGGACCACAAACTGGCACATTTTCTGATTACCTATCGGAATACTCCTCATACCACTACTGGTAGAAAACCAGCAGAGCTGTTTCTCGAACGACAACCATGAACCAGGTTCTCGTTGTTAAAGCCAAACTTGGCACAGTCCGTGGAAGAGAAACAATCAAGGCAGAAAGAGAGTCATGATAAAGGTAGAGTTAGAGAGAGAAGTGCAAAGTTGAACCAGAAGGTTAGAGTGAAGAAGCATCACCATAAATGGTTAAAGTGGTTACCAAGAAGAGTAGTGAATATATGTGGCCTTCGTACATATTTGGTCAAGATGTTTGATCATGGAAAGATTAGGTTTGTTCACATTGATCATATCTTACTACAGATGTGGAAGGAGCTGAAAGCTGGGATGATTCAATTTATTTTGATGAGTCAGATAGTCTTGTTACAAGTAGAGTACCAGTAGCAAATCGTACGTCAGACGTACCAGAAACAAGTCCAAGACAAAGTCAGGATTTACGTCTGAGCCCGAGTCAGACAAACAGTCTAAAAGTGTAGAGTCCAAATGTAGGTCAAGGTCAGCCCTTGGAGAAAAATTCTCTGCAGGCTCAGCCTAGAATGAGTCAAAGTCCTACAACAAGATCTGAAAGTTCTGTTCAAGAAAGAAGGTATCCTCTTCAAAACAGAAAACCAGTGGTTAAGTTTAATCTGTAAATATGGAAAATAAGTTAATATCTTTTGTTTGTGTTACAGAATTCTATAGTAGGATTTGGAAACATGAAATGGGTTCCATTTGAGAAATGTATACCAAGAGTTGTGTATACCATGCAAGTCATATACAATGATTATTTGCTATGATTAACTTCTTCAATAAGGAGGGAAGAGTGTAATAGAGCCACCTGGTGGACTTCTGATGTATATAATAATAAAGTCATATGCAGTACAGTTCTTACCAGAAGCCATGTTGTGCTGTTGTATATATATGTTGTGTCTCAAGATGTCACAGATACGTGGGTAGATTGAAGAAGCTGGGGTTGTTCTTCTTAGAGCAGAGAAGGTTAAGAGGAGATTTGATAGAGTGTTTAAAATCAAGAAGGGTTTAGATAGAGTGAACAAAGAGAAACTGTTTCCAATGGCTGAAGGGTCGATAACGAGAGGGCACAGATTTAAGGTGATTGACAAAAGAACCCGAGGCAACACGAGGAAAAACTTTTTTACGCAGCGAGTGGTTAGGATTTGGAATGCACTGCCTGATAGGGGGGTGGATACAGATTCAATAATAGCATTCAAAAGGGAATTGGATAAATACTTGAAGGAGAAAAAAATTGCAGGGATAGGGGGAAAGAGCGGGGGAGTGGGACGAACTGAATTACTCTTTGCAGGAGCTGGCACAGATTCGATGGGCTGAATGGCCTCTATCTGTGCTTTACTATTCTATGATTCTATGATTTTATGATTATAAAAAGGCACATCTTCCAACTCATGCACTGTAACAGTAGAATCACTAGTTCTTATATAACAATACAATATACATTACATGGCACAATACTCCTGTCAATACAAACAAGTGTATTTTCCCATTTATCACAGTGTCAAACTTAACTCAGTGGGTAGCACTCTCACCTCTGAGTCTGATGGTTGTGGGTTCAAGTCCCACTCCAGAGACTCGAGCACATAATCTAGGCTGACACTCCCAGTGCAGTACTGAGGGAGTGCTGCACTGTCGGGGGTGCCGTCTTTCGGATGAGACGTTAAACCGAGGCCCCGTCTGCTCTCTCAGGTGGATGTAAACGATCACGCGGCATTATTTTGCAGAAGAGCAGGGGCAGTTCTCCCCGGTGTCCTGACCAGTATTTACCCCTAAGAAACAGATGATCTGGTCATCTGTTTGTGGGAGCTTGCTGTGCGCAAACTCGCTGCCGCGTTTCCCGCATTACAACAGTGACTCCGCTTCAACAAAAAAAAGTACTTCAGTGGCTGTAAAGCGCTTTGGGACGTCCTGAGGTGGTGAAAGGCGCTATATAAACGCACGTTCTCTCTCTCATTGCACTTGTTACCAGCAAATGCAGAAGAGGTCAGGCTGCCACAGAGCACCAAATGCTGCCCCACTTCCCATCCAGACAGAAATCTTGACTTGTGGGGCAGTGAGCGGAACCCAACCTGTTACAGCCTGCAGTCCCGACAGGGACATCATCAACTGGAGGGGCCGCGGGCACCTCCCACCCTTCGCGGTTTTCGAAGCTAGTGATCACCGGAGGTTTACGCCGATATTTGGACCGACTGGAGAGCCACTGGACTAGACATGGCCTCGCTCCCCCCCTCCCGATCTCTGTAACCTCCTCCAGCCCTACATCCCCTCCGAGATCTCTGCGCTCCTCCAATCCTGGCCTCTTGCGCATCCCCCGATTTCATCGCTCTGCCAATGGCGGCCGTGCCTTCAGTTGCCTCGGCTCTAAGCTCCGGAATTCCACCCCTAAACCGCTCAACAACGTTCCCTCTAAGCTGGAATGAGGCCGCTCACCGGCTTTTCCATTGTAAATCCCGCGCGTGCACAGAAATTTAAAGGGACCGCGCATTAAAAGAGATAGGCTGCGGAGGGTACAGGCAGCTTGCAGGGCACCTTGCTCTCTACCTCTCTCGCCTCCTTTAAGATGCTCCTTAAGACCTACCTCTTTCACCAAGCTTTTGGTCACCTGCCCTAATATCTCCTTACGTGGCTCAGTGGCAAACTCTGTTTGATCATCGCTGCTGTGAAGCGCCATGGGACGTTTTACTTCATTAAAGGCGCTATATAAATGCAAGTTGTTGTTGTTGTTTGTTGTTGTACCCTTCCCTTCCGAAATTAAAAGTGGGTATGTGACATATGCCCGCAGAACACCCTCTCACTACAGACCTGTCAACTACTTGTCTATTAGAGCGGTCAATTCGAACCCGCGACCTCTTCCACCTAGAAGGACAAGGGCAGCAGGCGCATGGGGACACCACCACCTCCAAGTTCCCCTCCAAGTCACACCCCTTCCTGACTTAGAAGTATATCGCCGATCCTTCATCGTCGCTGGGTCAAAATCCTGGAACTCCCTCCCTAACAGCACTGTGGGAGTACCTTCACCACACGGACTGCAGCGGTTCAGGAAGGCGGCTCACCACCACCTTCTCGAGGGCAATTAGGGACGGGTAATAAATGCTGGCCTCGCCGGCGGCGCCCACATCCCAAAAACGAATATAAAATAAAATTGCACAGCCCCAGCCCCCGCCCATGACACACATTTTGGCCATTTTTACCCATAATTCATCCATAACACACCATCCCGTCCTGGGCATATATCGGCCGTCCCTTTATTGTCGCTGGGTCAAAATACTGGAACCACTGGTAGTTTGGGAGCGTCTTCACCACACGGGCCTGCAGCGGTTGAAGAAGAAGGCTCGCCACTACCTTCTCAAGGGGCGACGAGCGATGGATGGCCAGTGACACCCACATGAAACGAAACAAAAAACCACCCCCCCCCCAAGTCAAATAATTCACCAGAGCCCAGGGCGGGTGCAGACTGAACCTCGAAAGCAAATGAACTGCTGGGGGAGGAAACAATAAAAAAATAAATGCACAGCAGACGTACTTACGGGAAATACGAGTGATGAGACAGTGAGGGACATCATCAGCCTGGGGACAGCCCCGGTGCAAATTGGAGCTGGTTGGGAGCGAATGAGCAACCGAAAGCCGCTGGCCAAAGCCGGCGTAGGATAGCAGACCGCTGCGGTAAGTGTCACCCCCTCGATCAGGTCCGCCGGGGGTATCCACTCTCAACGTAGGCTCCCCGCACTCCTGCTGTTGACTGCTGTCACGATCAGACTGCAGATAAGAGAGCTCCTGAGACTCTTGACTGCTCAGCGTCTCCACCACCGGCTGAGGCGTCCTTCAGCTCTGCAGTTGTGTTTTATTGATCAGCCCGGGGCCGTTGAAAACACACAATGCGCTCTCCTGCCCCTGGGTTTCAGCTCTTAACGACATACTTTCAAAGAGAACGAGGCTGTCACTGGCAGCGAGCTGACGGGCTGCACGACAGGAGCCTCAGTTTGATGGGAAAGGGAATTTTTTTTTGTTTAATGTTTATGTATTTTTTTGTTGGTGTTGAAATTTCCCCTCAGATTTTCCTCCCCCTGCTTCAAGAGCTCAGTCATGATTCCGGTCTTCCACTGACGCACCGCCCCAGCAGCATCCTGAGATCTGTGCACCGAGACATTGACCATCGGAAGCCCACTCCAGCTGCTCCTGACCTCACCCAATGTAAATGCCCCCGCGTTAATTCAACAACAACAGAGAGATGCATTGACGCAGCGCCTCTAACACAGTAAAGCATCCCCAGGGCGCTTCACAGGAGCCGCTATCAAACAAAATGTGACACCGAGTCGCGGAAAGAGACATTAGGACAGGTGACCAAAAACTTGCGAAAAGAGGTGGGTTTTCGGGAGAGTCATAAAGGAGGAGAGAGAGAGCGGAAAGTTAGAGAGGTGGAGAGGTTGAGGGAGGGAATTCCAGAGCTTAGAGCCCAGGCAGCTGAAGGCACGGCTGCCAATGGCGGAGCGATGGAAATCAGGGATGCGCTAGAAGCCAGAATTGGAGGAGGGCAGAGATCTCGGACGGTTGTAGGGCTGGAGGAGGTTACAGAGATGGGGGGGGGGCGAGGCCTTGGCGGGATCTGAACACGAGAATGTGAATCGTAAAACCGAGGCGTGGGCCGGACCGGGAGCTCCTGTGGGTCAGTCGAGCACAGGGTGGGCGATGATCGAGCAGGAATCACTGGGAAGGGAGCGGGGGGCGGAAATGCTGACTGATTACTCCATCCCCGAACCCAGGAAAACTGAGCTGCTCGGAGCACTCACCCTCCCAAGGGCCCCGGGAGCGTGCAGCGCCGGACCCCTCCCCTTTAATCAGGGGAGGGAGGCCTGCTGTGACGCGGCGCTACGTGCCGACTCGCGTGAAGCCGTTGCACATCACGCCGCGAAATTCTCTGGCAACGCCCCAAAGAGGGGGAGCGCTTCCAGTAGCGCCACACCTCCTGCTTGGGGCGCTAACACTGAATTTACGGCGCGGGGCGCTAACTTTTTCAAGGGCGCTTAAAAAAAAACGCAAAGGCGTTTCGCAATAATGGAGGCACAGACTCAGTCGGCTTTGCTCCTCCTCGTCCATGGGATCCGCACAGGCTTGCCAACCCTCCAAGCTTGCTCCGGAGTCTCCGGGAATGAAAAATTAATCTCCAGGAGACTACTGCGAGCAACACGCTGGAGAAAATTCAGAAGGGTACTTTTGTTCACCAGTTATAAAAATATGGGGGATGGGGAGAAAAGGCTGCT
Source organism: Squalus acanthias (assembly GCA_030390025.1). Taxonomy (NCBI): domain Eukaryota; kingdom Metazoa; phylum Chordata; class Chondrichthyes; order Squaliformes; family Squalidae; genus Squalus; species Squalus acanthias. The sequence goes on from CM059449.1 coordinate 11,267,724, forward strand.
TTCCCGGGCGGGGCGGGAGGTCATGTGACGAAGCCTCCAGGAATTGGTCCAACCAGAGTTGGCAACCCAACATCTGCAGGGTCAGAGCAGACGGAAGGAATGGGAACACATGGAAAGGATTTCACACACACCCAAACGCCTTTATTGTAAACAGACAGTGACCTTTCCAGCTTCGCTGTAATTTTCTCCAGCTGCCCTGAGTCTATTCCGGAAGCTTCCCAGTCCTTCAGCTGCCAGCTGTGCTCTCCAGCTGATTAGATTGCTGTTTATTTCCTGATTAATTCTGGGCTTAATCAACGTGCGGTCTGTTGGGGATGGAACTCGGACCATTTCAGGCTCCCACTGTCCCATCAAACACTCCCAGGGCAGGTACAGAACGGGTTCAATACAGAGTAAAGCTCCCTCTACACTGTCCCATCAAACACTCCCAGGGCAGGTACAGCACGGGTTAGATACAGAGTAAAGCTCCCTCTACACTGTCCCATCAAACACTCCCAGGGCAGGTACAACACGGGTTAGATACAGAGTAAAGCTCCCTCTACACTGTCCCATCAAACACTCCCAGGGCAGGTACAACACGGGTTAGATACAGAGTAAAGCTCCCTCTACACTGTCCCACCAAACACTCCCAGGGCAGGTACAGCACGGGTTAGATACAGAGTAAAGCTCCCTCTACACTGTCCCATCAAACACTCCCAGGGCAGGTACAACACGGGTTAGATACAGAGTAAAGCTCCCTCTACACTGTCCCATCAAACACTCCCAGGGCAGGTACAACACGGGTTAGATACAGAGTAAAGCTCCCTCTACACTGTCCCACCAAACACTCCCAGGGCAGGTACAACACGGGTTAGATCCAGAGTAAAGCTCTCTCTACACTGTCCCATCAAACATTCCCAGGGCAGGTACAGCACGGGTTAGATCCAAAGTAAAGCTCCCACTACATTGTCCCATCAAACACTCCCAGGGCAGGTACAGCAGGGGTTAGATATAGAGTAAAGCTCACTCTACACTGTCCCATCAAACACTCCCAGGGCAGGTACAGCACGGGTTAGATCCAGAGTAAAGCTCCCTCTACACTGTCCCATCAAACACTCCCAGGGCAGGTACAGCACGGGTTAGATACAGAGTAAAGCTCCTTCTACACTGTCCCATCAAACACTCCCAGGGCAGGTACAGCACGGGTTAGATACAGAGTAAAGCTCCCTCTACACTGTCCCATCAAACACTCCCAGGGCAGGTACAACATGGGTAAGATACAGAGTAAAGCTCCCTCTACACTGTCCCATCAAACACTCCCAGGACAGGTACAGCACAGGTTAGATACAGAGTAAAGCTCCCTCTACACTGTCCCATCAAACACTCCCGGGGCAGGTACAACATGAGTTAGATACGGAGTAAAGCTCCCTCTACACTGTCCCATCAAACACTCCCAGAGCAGGTACAGCACGGGTTAGATACAGAGTAAAGCTCCCTCTACACTGTCCATCAAACACTCCCAGGGCAGGTACAACAAGGGTTAGATACAGAGTAAAGCTCCCTCTACACTGTCCCATCAAACGCCCCCAGGGCAGGTACAGCACGGGTTAGATCCAGAGTAAAGCTCCCTCTACACTGTCCCATCAAAACGATAGACAGCAGCTGGTAAATCTATCGCCCATTGTGGAGCGGAGGCAGACCAGAGACAATGATCTCAGGCTGCCATCCTTGGTCTGTGCTGAGTTAATTGATCTGAGCTGGGGTGCGGGGTGCTAGTGTGAACTGCTCCTGATCACCACCCGGCAGTCCCAAGCTGGAAAGTACATGGATGCGCGGTGAGGACGAGGATCTGCCCTGGCTGTTGCCGGCAGCCTAACCCCCATGATGGATTAGCACACCGAGAGTCCCAGTCTGGGCCTCACTGTCTCCGGCTGAGGTCTGCCCGCTTTGCGCACCCCACTCCCAGCGCCACCGATGGGGCCCCGCACACAGCGGGGTGGCTGACTGGAAAATCACGGGCAACGTAACTTCGATTGCCCGACGACTGGCCCACTGCGGGCAATGCTCCACTGCTTTCCAATTCATTCTGGGGCAGTGGGCGTCGCTGGCAAGGCCGACGTTTATTGCCGGTCCCCTAATCGCCCTTAACTGTGTGTCTTCCCATTGAGCCCATAGAGACAGTGAGAGACTGGAAGGTAATGGAGCTGAGTGTATTACCTCAAAGGGCATTAGTGAACAGAAGAGAATCAGAATTAGGAGCAGGAGTAGGCCATACGGCCTGCTCGAGCCTGCTCCCCCCTTCAAAGCAATCACGGCTGATCTTCCACCTCAACTCCACTTTCTTTAGATTTTATAACTGAATTCAGGGTGGGATTCGAACTCCTGATCCAACTCAAAGATTAATTCAGGCCTCTGGGTTACCAGTCCAGTAACAGAACCGCTGCATCACCGTGGTGACTCGGGCCCTCAGAACATTCCGCCCAGCGTTCCTTAAGAAAGGACGGCAGAAGCAAACGTGGGAAAAATCGTCTGTAGGTTTATCCAATCCATGTAGACAAGGCTTACAATCCCCCTCAGCTGCCCCCCCGCCTCCCTCCCCGATACCCATCCATCAAGCTGGGGTTGTTCTCCTTGGAGCAGAGAAGGTTAAGAGGAGATTTGATAGAGGTGTTGAAAATCATGAATGATTTTGATAGAGTAAATAGGGAGAAACTGTTTCGAATGGCAGAAGGGTCGGTAACCAGAGGACACAGATTTAAGTTGATTGGCAAAAATACCAGAGGCGACATGAGGAAACATTTTTTTTTACACAGCGAGTTGTTATGATCTGGAATGCGCTGCCTGAGTGGGCGGTGGAAGCAGATTCAAGAGTAACATTCCAAAGGGAATTAGATAAATACTTGAAGGGAAAAAATTTACAGAGCTATGGGGAAAGAGCAGGGGAGTGGGGCAAATTGGACAGCTCTATCTAAGAGCACGATGGGCCGAATGGCCTCCTTCCTTGCTGTGTCATTCTATGATTTTATAAATAATGGATAGGCAGCAGAAAGGAAAGTCAATCATTGCTTTAGTCGTGCCCGAGGGACGGCACTTATCACAAAGCCCCTGCTGCTGCCTGCTCTCCTTTGAACCATCTCAGAAGGAACGCAGTCTGAACAAACCCAGGGCCCCTTACCCTCAAAGTCCAGCCTTCAACCAGCTAAGCTCTACCACCAGCCCCACCCCTCCACCCCACCTCCCCATTTCCAGTAACAACAGAGAGAGAGAGAGAGGGAGAAATCACTTCAGATTACAGAGCTGCCGATAAAATACACCCGAAGCGGAAGCCAAGTGGAGGCAATTGAAATGAAGAAGTGAGGGTGATGCTGATGAAACGGACGCACCGTTGGGGCTGAGGAGACTGGACAAGTGAGCGTCGCTCTGCGCCATCCAAGCCATCGTCCGCCAGCTGTTCACCTCGCCCACTCTCTCCCGCCCCTTCCCTTAGGCTCCCGACTCCATCACTCCGTTGCACTCTCAACCAAATTAGTGTGAAACGGGATCTAGCGGAAATGGGCGCGTAACGGCAAAAAAAAAGCAAGTGAACCAGATGAAATGGACATGAAATTCACAGACTGGAACGGCCCTGAAATTCTGGAGCACATCCGCTCGTCCGTCTGGATGTAAGGAGTGTGGGGTGTGGCGCTTCCTGGTGAGCTGTTCCTACCAGTGCCGCTCGGCCACGGAGACTTGGCCTAGGACTAGGCGTATAATGGGCGGCGGGATGTCTTATATGAGGTCACGATAACTCCTTCCTGTTTCAGCTTACTGCTTTCCATTCAAGAAATACTTCTTTTTCTTCAGGTATTTTTTTTCGCGGCCTCTATCCCTCAGTGTAGAACGATGGGTCACAGACTCAGGATAAGGGGTTAGATATTTAGAATTAAAATGAGGAGAAATTTCTTCACTCAGAGGGTGGTGAACCTGTGGAATTCACTACCACAGAAGGCTGTGGAGGCCAAGTCATTGAATATATAGGAGATAGATAGATTTCTAGACACTAAAGGCATCAAGGGGTATGGGGAGAGAGAGGGAATATGGTACTAAGACAGAGGATCAGCCATGATCAGATTGAATGGCGGAGCAGGCTCGAAGGGCCAAATGCCCAACTTATGCTCCTATTTTTCGATGTTTCTAACCCTCCCTCTCCAAGCCCTCTGTGTCTCCATCGCTCCCTCTCCAATCCCTCACTCACTCTATCCCTCTCTCTTCAATCCTTCTGTGTCTCTATCCCTCACTCTCCAAACACTCAGTGCCTCTAGCCCTCTCTCTCCAATCCCTCAGTGTCCCTATCGCTTTCTCTGCAATCCTTCACTGTCTCTATCCTTCTCTCACCAATCCCTCACTGTCTCTATCTCTCTCACTCCAATCTCTCACTGGCTGTATCTCTCTCTCTCCAATCCCTCACTCTCTCTATCTCTCTCTCTCCAATCCCTCACTGTCTCTATCTCTCTCTCTCTAATGCCTCACTGTCTCTATCTCTCTCTCTCCGATCCCTCACTGTCTCTATCTCTCTCTCCAATCTCTCACTGTCTCTATCCCTCTCTTCAATCACTCACTGTCTCTATATCTCTCTCTCGAATCCCTCACTGTCCCTATCACTCTCTCTCCAATCCCTCACTCTCTCTATCTCTCTCTCCAATCCCTCACTGTCTCTATCTCTCTCTCCAATCCCTCACTGTCTCTATCCTTCTCTCCAATCCCTCACTGTCACTATCTCTCTCTCTCCAATCCCTCACTATCTCTATCCCTCTCTCTCCAATCCCTCACTGTCTCTCTCTCTCTCTCCAATCCCTCAATGTCTCTATCTCTCTCTCCAATCCCTCACTGTCTCCATCCCTCTCTCTCCAATCCCTCACTGTCTCTATCCCTCTCTCTCCAATCCCTCATGGTCTCCATCCCTCTATCTCCAATCCCTCACTGTCTCAATCTCTCACTCTCCAATCCCTCACTGTCTCTATCCCTCTCTCTTCAATGCCTCACTGTCTCTATCTCTCTCTCTCCAATCCCTCACTGTCTCTATCCCTCTCTCTCCAATCCCTCACTGTCTCTATCTCTCTCGCTCCAATCCCTCACTTTCTCTATCCCTCTCTCTCCAATTCCTCAGTCTCTATCTCTCTCTCCACTCCCTCACTGTCTCTATCTCTCTCCAATCCCTCACTGTCTCTAACCCTCTCTCTCCAATCCCTCACTGTCTCTATCTCTCTCCCTCCATTTCCTCGCTGTCTCTATCTCTCTGTCACCAAACACTCACTGTCTCTATCTCTCTCTCTCCACTCCCTCACTGTCTCTATCCCTCTCTCTTCAATCCCTCACTGTCTCTATCCATCTCTCTTCAATCCCTCACTGTCTCTATCTCTCTCTCTCCAATCCCTCACTGTCTCTATCTCTCTCTCTCCCATCCCTCACTGTCTCTATCTCTCTCTCTCCAATTCCTCACTGTCTCAATCTCTCTCTCTCCACTCCCTCACTGTCTCGATCCCTCTCTCTTCAATCCCTCACTGTCTCTATCTCTCTATCTCCAATCCCGGACTTACTCTATCCATCTCTCTCGATTCCCTCACTGTCTCTGCCTCTCTCTCTCCAATCACTCACTGTCTCTATCCCTCTCTCTCTCCAATCCCTCACTGTCTCTATCCCTCTCTCTTCAATAATTCACTGTCTCTATCTCTCTCTCTCCAATCCCTCACTGTCTCTATCCCTCTCTCTCCAATCCCTCACTGTCTCAAACTCTCTCTCTCCAATCCCTCACTGTCTCTATCCCTCTCTCTTCAATCCCTCACTGTCTCTATCGTTCTCTCCAATCCCTCACTGTCTCTATCCCTCTCTCCAATCCCTCACTGTCTCTATCTCTCTCTCCAATCCCTCACTGTCTCTATCTCTCTCCCTCCAATCCCTCACTGTCTCTATCTCTCTCTCCAATCCCTCACTGTCTCTATCTCTCTCACTCCAATCCCTCACTGTCTCTATCCCTCTCTCTTCAATCCCTCACTGTCTCAATCCCTCTCTCTCCAACCCCTCAATGTCTCTATCTCTCTCTCTCCAATTCCTCAGTCTCAATCCCTCTCTCTCCAATACCTCACTGTCTCTATCTCTCTCTCTCCAATCCCTCAGTTTCTCTATCTCTCTCTCCAATCCCTCACTGTCTCTAACTCGCTCTCTCCAATCCCTCATTGTCTCTATCTCTCTCTCCAAACCCTCACTGTCTCTATCTCTCTCTCCAATCCCTCACTGTCTCTATCTCTCTCTCTCCAATCCCTCACTGTCTCTATCTCTCTCTCTCTCCAATCCCTCACTGTCTCTATCCCTCTCCCCCTCCTATCCCTCACTGTCTCTATCTCTCTCACCAATCCCTCACTGTCTCTATCTCTCTCTCTCCGATCCCTCACTGTCTCTATCTCTCTCTCCAATCCCTCACTGTCTCTATCTCTCTCTCCAATACCTCACTGTCTCTCTCTCTCTCTCTCCAATCCCTCACTGTCTCTATCTCTCTCTCCAAACCCTCACTGTCTCTCTCCAATCCCTCACTGTCTCTATCTCTCTCTCTCCAATCCCTCACTGTCGCTATCCCTCTCTCTCCACTCCCTCACTGTCTCTATCTCTCTCACTCCAATTCCTCACTGTCTATCTCTCTCACTCCAATCCCTCACTGTCTCTATCCCTCTCTCTTCAATAACTCACTGTCTCTCTCTCCAATCCCTCACTGTCTCTATCTCTCTCTCTGCAATCGCTCACTGTCTCTATCCCTCTCTCTCCAATACCTCACTGTCTCTATCTCTCTCGCTCCAATCCCTCACTGTCTCTTTCTCTCATTCCCCAATCCCTCACTGTCTCTATCTCTCTCTCTCCATCTCCCACTGTCTCTCTCTCTCTCTCTCCAATCCCTCACTGTCTCTCTCTCTCTCTCTCTCCAATCCCTCACTGTCTCAATCTCTCTCTCCAATCCCTCACTGTCTCTATCTCTCTCTCTCCAATCCCTCACTTTCGCTATCCCTCTCTCTCCAATTCCTCAGTCTCTCTCTCCCTCCACTCCCTCACTGTCTCTATCTCTCTCCAATCCCTCACTGTCTCTATCTCTCTCTCCAATCCCTCACTGTCTCTCTCTCCAATCCCTCAGTGTCTCTATCTCTCTCTCCAATCCCTCACTGTCTCTATCTCTCTCTCCAATACCTCACTGTCTCTCTCTCTCTCCAATCCCTCACTGTCTCTATCTCTCTCTCCAAACCCTCACTGTCTCTATCTCTCTCTCTCCAATCCCTCACTGTCGCTATCCCTCTCTCTTCACTCCCTCACTGTCTCTATCTCTCTCACTCCAATTCCTCACTGTCTATCTCTCTCACTCCAATCCCTCACTGTCTCTATCCCTCTCTCTTCAATAACTCACTGTCTCTCTCTCCAATCCCTCACTGTCTCTATCTCTCTCTCTGCAATCGCTCACTGTCTCTATCCCTCTCTCTCCAATACCTCACTGTCTCTATCTCTCTCGCTCCAATCCCTCACTGTCTCTTTCTCTCATTCCCCAATCCCTCACTGTCTCTATCTCTGTCTCTCCATCCCCCACTGTCTCTATCTCCCTCCCTCTCCAATCCCTCACTGTCTCTCTCTCTCTCTCTCCAATCCCTCACTTTCGCTATCCCTCTCTCTCCAATTCCTCAGTCTCTCTCTCCCTCCACTCCCTCACTGTCTCTATCTCTCTCCAATCCCTCACTGTCTCTATCTCTCTCTCCAATCCCTCACTGTCTCTCTCTCCAATCCCTCAGTGTCTCTATCTCTCTCTCTCCAATCCCTCACTGCCTCTATCCCTCTCTCTCCAATCCCTCACTGTCTCTATCTCTCTCCATCCATGTCCTCGCTGTCTCTATCTCTCTCTCACCAAACACTCACTGTCTCTATCTCTCTCTCTCCAATCCCTCACTGTCATTAACTCTCTTTCTCAAATCCCTCACTGTCTTTATCTCTCTCTCCAATCCCTCACTGTCGATATCTATCTCTCAATCCCTCACTGCCTCTATCTCTCTCTCTCCAATCCCTCACTGTCTCTATCCCTCTCTCTCAAATCCCTCACTGTCTCTGCCTCTCTCTCTCCAATCACTCACTGTCTCTATCCCTCTCTCTCCAATCCCTCACCATTTCTATCTCTCTCTCTCCAATCCCTCACTGTCTCTATCTCTCTCTCTCGAATCCCTCACTGTTTCTATCTCTCTCTCTCTCCAATCCCTCAGTGTCTCTTTCTATCATCTCCAATCCCTCACTGTCTGTATGCTCTCTCTCTCCAATCCCTCAGTATCTCTGTATCTCTCTCTCCAATCCCTCAGTTTCTCTATATCTCTCGCTCCAATCCGTCACTGTCCCTATCTCTCTCTCCAATCCCTCAGTGTCTCTATCTCTCTCTATCCAATTCCTCACTGTCTCTATCTCTCTGTCCAATCCCTCACTGTATCTATCTCGCTCTCTCCAATCCCTCATTGTCTCTATCTCTCTCTCCAAACCCTCACTGTCTCTATCTCTCTCTCAGCAATCCCTCACTGTCTCTATCTCTCTCTCTCTCCGATCCCTCACTGTCTCTATCTCTCTCTCCAATCCCTCACTGTCTCGATCTCTCTCTCCAATACCTCACTGTCTCTATCTCTCTCTCTCCAATCCCTCACTGTCTCAAACTCTCTCTCTCTAATCCCTCACTGTCTCTGTCCCTCTCTCTTCAATCCCTCACTGTCTCTATCGTTCTCTCCAATCCCTCACTGTCTCTATCCCTCTCTCTTCAATCCCTCACTGTCTCTATCACTCTCTCTCCAATCCCTCACTGTCTCTATCTCTCTCGCTCCAATCCCTCACTGTCTCTTTCTCTCATTCCCCAATCTCTCACTGTCTCTATCTCCCTCCCTCTCCAATCCCTCACTGTCTCTCTCTCTCTCTCTCTCCAATCCCTCACTGTCTCAATCTCTCTCTCCAATCCCTCACCGTCTCTATCTCTCTCTCTCCAATCCCTCACTTTCGCTATCCCTCTCTCTCCAATTCCTCAGTCTCTCTCTCCCTCCACTTCCTCACTGTCTCTATCTCTCTCCAATCCCTCACTGTCTCTATCTCTCTCTCCAATCCCTCACTGTCTCTCTCTCCAATCCCTCAGTGTCTCTATCCCTCTCTCTCCAATCCCTCACTGTCTCTATCTCTCTCCATCCATTTCCTCGCTGTCTCTATCTCTCTCTCACCAAACAATCACTGTCTCTATCTCTCTCTCTCCAATCCCTCACTGTCACTAACTCTCTCTCTCCAATCCCTCACTGTCTTTATCTCTCTCTCCAATCCCTCACTGTCGATATCTATCTCTCCAATCCCTCACTGTCTCTAACTCTCTCTCTCCAATCCCTCACTGTCTCTATCCCTCTTTCTCCGATCCCTCACTGCCTCTATCCCTACCTCTCCAATCCCTCACTGCCTCTATCTCTCTCTCTCCAATCCCTCACTGTCTCTATCCCTCTCTCTCGAATCCCTCACTGTCTCTGCCTCTCTCTCTCCAATCACTCACTGTCTCTATCCCTCTCTCTCCAATCCCTCACCGTTTCTATCTCTCTCTCTCCAATCCCTCACTGTCTCTATCTCTCTCTCTCGAATCCCTCACTGTTTCTATCTCTCTCTCTCTCCAATCCCTCAGTGTCTCTTTCTATCATCTCCAATCCCTCACTGTCTCTATCTCTCTCACTCCAATTCCTCACTGTCTATCTCTCTCACTCCAATCCCTCACTGTCTCTATCCCTCTTTCTCCGATCCCTCACTGCCTCTATCCCTACCTCTCCAATCCCTCACTGCCTCTATCTCTCTCTCTCCAATCCCTCACTGTCTCTATCCCTCTCTCTCGAATCCCTCACTGTCTCTGCCTCTCTCTCTCCAATCACTCACTGTCTCTATCTCTCTCTCCAATACCTCACTGTCTCTCTCTCTCTCTCTCCAATCCCTCACTGTCTCTATCTCTCTCTCCAAACCCTCACTGTCTCTCTCCAATCCCTCACTGTCTCTATCTCTCTCTCTCCAATCCCTCACTGTCGCTATCCCTCTCTCTCCACTCCCTCACTGTCTCTATCTCTCTCACTCCAATTCCTCACTGTCTATCTCTCTCACTCCAATCCCTCACTGTCTCTATCCCTCTCTCTTCAATAACTCACTGTCTCTCTCTCCAATCCCTCACTGTCTCTATCTCTCTCTCTGCAATCGCTCACTGTCTCTATCCCTCTCTCTCCAATACCTCACTGTCTCTATCTCTCTCGCTCCAATCCCTCACTGTCTCTTTCTCTCATTCCCCAATCCCTCACTGTCTCTATCTCTCTCTCTCCATCTCCCACTGTCTCTCTCTCTCTCTCTCCAATCCCTCACTGTCTCTCTCTCTCTCTCTCTCCAATCCCTCACTGTCTCAATCTCTCTCTCCAATCCCTCACTGTCTCTATCTCTCTCTCTCCAATCCCTCACTTTCGCTATCCCTCTCTCTCCAATTCCTCAGTCTCTCTCTCCCTCCACTCCCTCACTGTCTCTATCTCTCTCCAATCCCTCACTGTCTCTATCTCTCTCTCCAATCACTCACTGTCTCTCTCTCCAATCCCTCAGTGTCTCTATCTCTCTCTCCAATCCCTCACTGTCTCTATCTCTCTCTCCAATACCTCACTGTCTCTCTCTCTCTCTCTCCAATCCCTCACTGTCTCTATCTCTCTCTCCAAACCCTCACTGTCTCTATCTCTCTCTCTCCAATCCCTCACTGTCGCTATCCCTCTCTCTTCACTCCCTCACTGTCTCTATCTCTCTCACTCCAATTCCTCACTGTCTATCTCTCTCACTCCAATCCCTCACTGTCTCTATCCCTCTCTCTTCAATAACTCACTGTCTCTCTCTCCAATCCCTCACTGTCTCTATCTCTCTCTCTGCAATCGCTCACTGTCTCTATCCCTCTCTCTCCAATACCTCACTGTCTCTATCTCTCTCGCTCCAATCCCTCACTGTCTCTTTCTCTCATTCCCAATCCCTCACTGTCTCTATCTCTGTCTCTCCATCCCCCACTGTCTCTATCTCCCTCCCTCTCCAATCCCTCACTGTCTCTCTCTCTCTCTCTCCAATCCCTCACTTTCGCTATCCCTCTCTCTCCAATTCCTCAGTCTCTCTCTCCCTCCACTCCCTCACTGTCTCTATCTCTCTCCAATCCCTCACTGTCTCTATCTCTCTCTCCAATCCCTCACTGTCTCTCTCTCCAATCCCTCAGTGTCTCTATCTCTCTCTCTCCAATCCCTCACTGCCTCTATCCCTCTCTCTCCAATCCCTCACTGTCTCTATCTCTCTCCATCCATGTCCTCGCTGTCTCTATCTCTCTCTCACCAAACACTCACTGTCTCTATCTCTCTCTCTCCAATCCCTCACTGTCATTAACTCTCTCTCTCCAATCCCTCACTGTCTTTATCTCTCTCTCCAATCCCTCACTGTCGATATCTATCTCTCAATCCCTCACTGCCTCTATCTCTCTCTCTCCAATCCCTCACTGTCTCTATCCCTCTCTCTCAAATCCCTCACTGTCTCTGCCTCTCTCTCTCCAATCACTCACTGTCTCTATCCCTCTCTCTCCAATCCCTCACCGTTTCTATCTCTCTCTCTCCAATCCCTCACTGTCTCTATCTCTCTCTCTCGAATCCCTCACTGTTTCTATCTCTCTCTCTCTCCAATCCCTCAGTGTCTCTTTCTATCATCTCCAATCCCTCACTGTCTGTATGTCTCTCTCTCCAATCCCTCAGTATCTCTGTATCTCTCTCTCCAATCCCTCAGTTTCTCTATATCTCTCGCTCCAATCCGTCACTGTCCCTATCTCTCTCTCCAATCCCTCAGTGTCTCTATCTCTCTCTATCCAATTCCTCACTGTCTCTATCTCTCTGTCCAATCCCTCACTGTATCTATCTCGCTCTCTCCAATCCCTCATTGTCTCTATCTCTCTCTCCAAACCCTCACTGTCTCTATCTCTCTCTCAGCAATCCCTCACTGTCTCTATCTCTCTCTCTCTCCGATCCCTCACTGTCTCTATCTCTCTCTCCAATCCCTCACTGTCTCGATCTCTCTCTCCAATACCTCACTGTCTCTATCTCTCTCTCTCCAATCCCTCACTGTCTCAAACTCTCTCTCTCTAATCCCTCACTGTCTCTGTCCCTCTCTCTTCAATCCCTCACTGTCTCTATCGTTCTCTCCAATCCCTCACTGTCTCTATCCCTCTCTCTTCAATCCCTCACTGTCTCTATCACTCTCTCTCCAATCCCTCACTGTCTCTATCTCTCTCGCTCCAATCCCTCACTGTCTCTTTCTCTCATTCCCCAATCTCTCACTGTCTCTATCTCCCTCCCTCTCCAATCCCTCACTGTCTCTCTCTCTCTCTCTCTCCAATCCCTCACTGTCTCAATCTCTCTCTCCAATCCCTCACCGTCTCTATCTCTCTCTCTCCAATCCCTCACTTTCGCTATCCCTCTCTCTCCAATTCCTCAGTCTCTCTCTCCCTCCACTTCCTCACTGTCTCTATCTCTCTCCAATCCCTCACTGTCTCTATCTCTCTCTCCAATCCCTCACTGTCTCTCTCTCCAATCCCTCAGTGTCTCTATCTCTCTCTCTCCAATCCCTCACTGCCTCTATCCCTCTCTCTCCAATCCCTCACTGTCTCTATCTCTCTCCATCCATTTCCTCGCTGTCTCTATCTCTCTCTCACCAAACAATCACTGTCTCTATCTCTCTCTCTCCAATCCCTCACTGTCACTAACTCTCTCTCTCCAATCCCTCACTGTCTTTATCTCTCTCTCCAATCCCTCACTGTCGATATCTATCTCTCCAATCCCTCACTGTCTCTAACTCTCTCTCTCCAATCCCTCACTGTCTCTATCCCTCTTTCTCCGATCCCTCACTGCCTCTATCCCTACCTCTCCAATCCCTCACTGCCTCTATCTCTCTCTCTCCAATCCCTCACTGTCTCTATCCCTCTCTCTCGAATCCCTCACTGTCTCTGCCTCTCTCTCTCCAATCACTCACTGTCTCTATCCCTCTCTCTCCAATCCCTCACCGTTTCTATCTCTCTCTCTCCAATCCCTCACTGTCTCTATCTCTCTCTCTCGAATCCCTCACTGTTTCTATCTCTCTCTCTCTCCAATCCCTCAGTGTCTCTTTCTATCATCTCCAATCCCTCACTGTCTCTATCTCTCTCACTCCAATTCCTCACTGTCTATCTCTCTCACTCCAATCCCTCACTGTCTCTATCCCTCTTTCTCCGATCCCTCACTGCCTCTATCCCTACCTCTCCAATCCCTCACTGCCTCTATCTCTCTCTCTCCAATCCCTCACTGTCTCTATCCCTCTCTCTCGAATCCCTCACTGTCTCTGCCTCTCTCTCTCCAATCACTCACTGTCTCTATCTCTCTCTCCAATACCTCACTGTCTCTCTCTCTCTCTCTCTCTCCAATCCCTCACTGTCTCTATCTCTCTCTCCAAACCCTCACTGTCTCTATCTCTCTCTCTCCAATCCCTCACTGTCGCTATCCCTCTCTCTTCACTCCCTCACTGTCTCTATCTCTCTCACTCCAATTCCTCACTGTCTATCTCTCTCACTCCAATCCCTCACTGTCTCTATCCCTCTCTCTTCAATAACTCACTGTCTCTCTCTCCAATCCCTCACTGTCTCTATCTCTCTCTCTGCAATCGCTCACTGTCTCTATCCCTCTCTCTCCAATACCTCACTGTCTCTATCTCTCTCGCTCCAATCCCTCACTGTCTCTTTCTCTCATTCCCCAATCCCTCACTGTCTCTATCTCTGTCTCTCCATCCCCCACTGTCTCTATCTCCCTCCCTCTCCAATCCCTCACTGTCTCTCTCTCTCTCTCTCCAATCCCTCACTTTCGCTATCCCTCTCTCTCCAATTCCTCAGTCTCTCTCTCCCTCCACTCCCTCACTGTCTCTATCTCTCTCCAATCCCTCACTGTCTCTATCTCTCTCTCCAATCCCTCACTGTCTCTCTCTCCAATCCCTCAGTGTCTCTATCTCTCTCTCTCCAATCCCTCACTGCCTCTATCCCTCTCTCTCCAATCCCTCACTGTGTCTATCTCTCTCCATCCATGTCCTCGCTGTCTCTATCTCTCTCTCACCAAACACTCACTGTCTCTATCTCTCTCTCTCCAATCCCTCACTGTCATTAACTCTCTCTCTCCAATCCCTCACTGTCTTTATCTCTCTCTCCAATCCCTCACTGTCGATATCTATCTCTCAATCCCTCACTGTCTCTAACTCTCTCTCTCCAATCCCTCACTGTCTCTATCCCTCTTTCTCCAATCCCTCACTGCCTCTATCTCTCTCTCTCCAATCCCTCACTGTCTCTATCCCTCTCTCTCAAATCCCTCACTGTCTCTGCCTCTCTCTCTCCAATCACTCACTGTCTCTATCCCTCTCTCTCCAATCCCTCACCGTTTCTATCTCTCTCTCTCCAATCCCTCACTGTCTCTATCTCTCTCTCTCGAATCCCTCACTGTTTCTATCTCTCTCTCTCTCCAATCCCTCAGTGTCTCTTTCTATCATCTCCAATCCCTCACTGTCTGTATGTCTCTCTCTCCAATCCCTCAGTATCTCTGTATCTCTCTCTCCAATCCCTCAGTTTCTCTATATCTCTCGCTCCAATCCGTCACTGTCCCTATCTCTCTCTCCAATCCCTCAGTGTCTCTATCTCTCTCTATCCAATTCCTCACTGTCTCTATCTCTCTGTCCAATCCCTCACTGTATCTATCTCGCTCTCTCCAATCCCTCATTGTCTCTATCTCTCTCTCCAAACCCTCACTGTCTCTATCTCTCTCTCAGCAATCCCTCACTGTCTCTATCTCTCTCTCTCTCCGATCCCTCACTGTCTCTATCTCTCTCTCCAATCCCTCACTGTCTCGATCTCTCTCTCCAATACCTCACTGTCTCTATCTCTCTCTCTCCAATCCCTCACTGTCTCAAACTCTCTCTCTCTAATCCCTCACTGTCTCTGTCCCTCTCTCTTCAATCCCTCACTGTCTCTATCGTTCTCTCCAATCCCTCACTGTCTCTATCCCTCTCTCTTCAATCCCTCACTGTCTCTATCACTCTCTCTCCAATCCCTCACTGTCTCTATCTCTCTCGCTCCAATCCCTCACTGTCTCTTTCTCTCATTCCCCAATCCCTCACTGTCTCTATCTCCCTCCCTCTCCAATCCCTCACTGTCTCTCTCTCTCTCTCTCTCCAATCCCTCACTGTCTCAATCTCTCTCTCCAATCCCTCACCGTCTCTATCTCTCTCTCTCCAATCCCTCACTTTCGCTATCCCTCTCTCTCCAATTCCTCAGTCTCTCTCTCCCTCCACTTCCTCACTGTCTCTATCTCTCTCCAATCCCTCACTGTCTCTATCTCTCTCTCCAATCCCTCACTGTCTCTCTCTCCAATCCCTCAGTGTCTCTATCTCTCTCTCTCCAATCCCTCACTGCCTCTATCCCTCTCTCTCCAATCCCTCACTGTCTCTATCTCTCTCCATCCATTTCCTCGCTGTCTCTATCTCTCTCTCACCAAACAATCACTGTCTCTATCTCTCTCTCTCCAATCCCTCACTGTCACTAACTCTCTCTCTCCAATCCCTCACTGTCTTTATCTCTCTCTCCAATCCCTCACTGTCGATATCTATCTCTCCAATCCCTCACTGTCTCTAACTCTCTCTCTCCAATCCCTCACTGTCTCTATCCCTCTTTCTCCGATCCCTCACTGCCTCTATCCCTACCTCTCCAATCCCTCACTGCCTCTATCTCTCTCTCTCCAATCCCTCACTGTCTCTATCCCTCTCTCTCGAATCCCTCACTGTCTCTGCCTCTCTCTCTCCAATCACTCACTGTCTCTATCCCTCTCTCTCCAATCCCTCACCGTTTCTATCTCTCTCTCTCCAATCCCTCACTGTCTCTATCTCTCTCTCTCGAATCCCTCACTGTTTCTATCTCTCTCTCTCTCCAATCCCTCAGTGTCTCTTTCTATCATCTCCAATCCCTCACTGTCTCTATCTCTCTCTCTCTCCCATCCCTCAGTATCTCTGTATCTCTCTCTCCAATCCCTCAGTTTCTCTATATCTCTCTCTCCAATTCCTCACTGTCTCTATCTCTCTGTCCAATCCCTCAGTGTCTCTATCTATCTCTATCCAATTCCTCACTGTCTCTATCTCTCTGTCCAATCCCTCACTGTATCTATCTCGCTCTCTCCAATCCCTCATTGTCTCTATCTCTCTCTCCAAACCCTCACTGTCTCTATCTCTCTCTCAGCAATCCCTCACTGTCTCTATCTCTCTCTCTCTCCGATCCCTCACTGTCTCTATCTCTCTCTCCAATCCCTCAATGTCTCGATTTCTCTCTCCAATACCTCACTCTCTCTATCTCTCTCTCTCCAATCCCTCACTGTCTCTATCTCTCTCTCCAATCCCTCACTATCTCTATCTCTCTCTCTCCAATCCCTCACTGTCTCTATCCCTCTCTCTCCAATCCCTCACTGTCTCTATCTCTCTCCCTCCAATTCCTCACTGTCTCTATCTCTCTCACTCCAATCCCTCACTGTCTCTATCCCTCTCTCTTCAATAACTCACTGTCTCTCTCTCCAATCCTTCACTGTCTCTATCTCTCTCTGTGCAATCGCTCACTGTCTCTATCCCTCTCTCTCCAATACCTCAGTGTCTCTATCTCTCTCGCTCCAATTCCTCACTGTCACTATCTCTCTGTCCAATCCCTCACTGTCTCTATCTCTCTCTCTCCAATCCCTCACTGTCTCTATCTCTCTCTCTCCAACCCCTCACTTTCTCTATCCCTCTCTCTCCAATTCCTCAGTCTCTATCTCTCTCTCTCCACTCCCTCACTGTCTCTATCTCTCTCCAATCCCTCACTGTCTCGATCTCTCTCTCCAATCCCTCACTATCTCTCTCTCCAATCCCTCACTGTCTCTATCTCTCTCTCTCCAATCCCTCACTGCCTCTATCCCTCTCTCCAATCCCTCACTGTCTCTATCTCTCTCCCTCCATTTCCTCGCTGTCTCTATCTCTCTCTCCAATCCCTCACTGTCGCTATCTCTCTCTCTCGAATCCCTCACTGTCTTTATCTCTCTCTCCAATCCCTCACTGTCTATATCTATCTCTCCAATCCTTCACTGTCTCTATCTCTCTCTCTCCAATCCCTCACTGTCTATATCTATCTCTCCAATCCCTCACTGTCTCTATCTCTCTCTCTCCAATCCCTCACTCTCTCTCCAATCCCTCACTGTCTCTCTCTCTCCCATCCCTCACTCTCTCTCTCTCTCCAATCCCTCACTGTCTCTATCTCTCTCTCCAATCCCTCACGCTCTCTATCTCTCTCTCTCCAATCCCTCACTGTCTCTATCTCTCTCCAATCCCTCACTGTCTCTATCTCTCTCACCAATCCCTCACTGTCTCTCTCTCTTCAATCCCTCACTCTCTCTATCTCTCTCTCCAATCCCTCACTCTCTCTTTCTCTCTCTCCAACCCCTCACTGTCACTATCTCTCTCTCCAATCCCTCACTCTCTCTTTCTCTCTCTCCAATCCCTCACTGTCTCTATCTCCCTCTCTCCAATCCCTCACAGTCCCTATCTCTCTCTCTCCAATCCCTCACTGTCTCTATCCCTCTCTCCAATTCCTCACTGTCTCTATCTCTCTCTCTAATCCCTCACTGTCTCTATCCCTCTCTCCCCAGTCCCTCACTGTCTCAATCTCTCACCAATCCCTCACTGTCTCTATCCCTCTCTCTCCAATCCTTCACTGTCTCTATCCCTCTCTCCCCAATCCCACACTGTCTCAATCTCTCTCTCTCCAATCCCTCACTGTCTCTATCCCTCTCTCTCCAATCCCTCACTGTTTCTATCTCTCCAATCCCTCACTGTCTCTATCTCTCTCTCTCCAATCCCTCACTGTCCCTATCACTCTCTCTCCAATCCCTCACTCTCTCTATCCCTCTCTCTCTAATCCCTCACTGTCTCTATCCCTATCTCTCCAATCCCTCACTCTCACTATCTCTCTCTCCAATCCCTCACTGTCTCTATCTCTCTCTTCAATCCCTCACTGTATCTATCTCTCTCTCTCCAATCCCTCACTGTCTCTATCTCTCTCTCCAATCCCTCACTGTCTCTATCCCTCTCTCCAATCCCTCACTCTCTCTATCACTCTCTCTCCAATCCCTCACTCTATCTATCCCTCTCTCTCCAATCCCTAACTGTCTCTCTCTCTCCGATCCCTCACTCTCTCTATCACTCTCTCTCCAATCCCTCACGGTCTCTATTTCTCTCTCCAATCACTCACTTTCTCTCCAATCCCTGACTTTCTCTATCTCCAATCCCTCAGTCTCTATCTCTCTCCAATCCCTCACTGTCTCTCTCTCTCCCATCCCTCACTCTCTCTCTCTCTCTCCAAACCCTCACTGTCTCTATCTCTCTCTCTAATCCCTCACTCTCTCTATCTCTCTCTCTCCAATCCCTCACTGTCTCTATCTCTCTCTCCAATCCCTCACTGTCTCTATCTCTCTCTCCAATCCCTCACTGTCTCTCTCTCTTCAATCCCCCACTCTCTCTATCTCTCTCCAATCCCTCACGGTCTCTATCCCTCTTTCTCCAATCCCTCACTCTCTCTATCCCTCTCTCTCTAATCCCTCACTGTCTCTATCCTTATCTCTCCAATCCCTCACTCTCACTATCTCTCTCTCCAATCCCTCACTGTCTCTCTCTCTTCAATCCCCCACTCTCTCTATCTCTCTCCAATCCCTCACTGTATCTTTCTCTCTCTCTCCAATCCCTCACTGTCTCTATCTCTCGCTCCAATCCCTCACTCTCTCTCCAATCCCTCAGTCTCTATCTCTCTCCAATCCCTCACTGTCTCTTTCTCTCTCTCCAGTCCCTCACTCTCTCTCTCTCTCTCTCTCTGCAATCCCTCACTGTCTCTATCTCTCTCTCCACTCCCTCACTGTCTCTATCCCTCTCTCTCCAATCCCTCAGTGTCTCTATCTCTCGCTCCAATCCCTCACTGTCTCTATCTCTCTCTCTCCACTCCCTCACTGTCTCAAAACCCTCTCTCTTCAATCCTTCACTGTCTCTATCTCTCTCTCTCTGCAATCCCTCACTGTCTCTATCTCTCTCTCCACTCCCTCACTGTCTCTATCCCTCTCTCTTCAATCCCTCACTGTCTCTATCCCTCTCTCTTCAATCCCTCACTGTCTCTATCTCTCTCTCCAATCCCTCACTGTCTCTATCTCTCTCTCTCCACTCGCTCACTGTCTCTATCTCTCTCCAATCCCTCTCTCTCTCTATCCCTCTCTCTCCAATCCCTCACTGTCTCTATCTCACTCTCCAATCCCTCACTGTCTCTATCCCTTTCTCCAATCCCTCACTGTCTCTATCTCTCTCTCCAATCCCTCACTCTCTCTCCAATCCCTCACTGTCTCTCTCTCTCCCATCCCTCACTCTCTCTCTCTCTCTCTCTCTCTCTCTCTCCAGTCCCTCACTCTCTGTATCTCTCTCTCCAATCCATCACTCGCTCTATCCCTCTCTCTCCAATCCCTCACTGTATCTATCTCTCTCTCCAATCCCTCACTCTCTCTCCAATCCCTCACTGTCTCTCTCTCTCCCATCCCTCACTCTCTCTCTCTCTCTCCAATCCCTCACTGTCTCTATCTCTCTCTCCAATCCCTCACTCTCTCTATCTCTCTCTCTCCAATCCCTCACTGTCTCTATCTCTCTCTCCAATCCCTCACTGTCTCTATCTCTCTCTCCAATCCCTCACTGTCTCTCTCTCTTCAATCCCTCACTCTCTCTATCTCTCTCTCCAATCCCTCACTCTCTCTTTCTCTCTCTCCAACCCCTCACTGTCACTATCTCTCTCTCCAATCCCTCACTCTCTCTTTCTCTCTCTCCAATCCCTCACTGTCTCTATCTCCCTCTCTCCAATCCCTCACAGTCCCTATCTCTCTCTCTCCAATCCCTCACTCTCTCTATCTCTCTCTCCAATCCCTCACTGTCTCTATCTCTCTCTCTCCAATCCCTCACTGTCTCTATCCCTCTCTCCAATTCCTCACTGTCTCTATCTCTCTCTCTAATCCCTCACTGTCTCTATCCCTCTCTCCCCAGTCCCTCACTGTCTCAATCTCTCTCCAATCCCTCACTGTCTCTATCCCTCTCTCTCCAATCCTTCACTGTCTCTATCCCTCTCTCCCCAATCCCTCACTGTCTCAATCTCTCTCTCTCCAATCCCTCACTGTCTCTATCCCTCTCTCTCCAATCCCTCACTGTTTCTATCTCTCCAATCCCTCACTGTCTCTATCTCTCTCTCTCCAATCCCTCACTGTCCCTATCACTCTCTCTCCAATCCCTCACTCTCTCTATCCCTCTCTCTAATCCCTCACTGTCTCTATCCCTATCTCTCCAATCCCTCACTCTCACTATCTCTCTCTCCAATCCCTCACTGTCTCTATCTCTCTCTTCAATCCCTCACTGTATCTATCTCTCTCTCTCCAATCCCTCACTGTCTCTATCTCTCTCTCCAATCCCTCACTGTCTCTATCTCTCTCTCCAATCCCTCACTGTCTCTCTCTCTTCAATCCCTCACTCTCTCTATCTCTCTCTCCAATCCCTCACTCTCTCTTTCTCTCTCTCCAACCCCTCACTGTCACTATCTCTCTCTCCAATCCCTCACTCTCTCTTTCTCTCTCTCCAATCCCTCACTGTCTCTATCTCCCTCTCTCCAATCCCTCACAGTCCCTATCTCTCTCTCTCCAATCCCTCACTGTCTCTATCTCTCTCTCCAATCCCTCACTGTCTCTATCTCTCTCTCTCCAATCCCTCACTGTCTCTATCCCTCTCTCCAATTCCTCACTGTCTCTATCTCTCTCTCTCTAATCCCTCACTGTCTCTATCCTCTCTCCCCAGTCCCTCACTGTCTCAATCTCTCTCCAATCCCTCACTGTCTCTATCCCTCTCTCTCCAATCCTTCACTGTCTCTATCCCTCTCTCCCCAATCCCTCACTGTCTCAATCTCTCTCTCTCCAATCCCTCACTGTCTCTATCCCTCTCTCTCCAATCCCTCACTGTTTCTATCTCTCCAATCCCTCACTGTCTCTATCTCTCTCTCTCCAATCCCTCACTGTCCCTATCACTCTCTCTCCAATCCCTCACTCTCTCTATCCCTCTCTCTCTAATCCCTCACTGTCTCTATCCCTATCTATCCAATCCCTCACTCTCACTATCTCTCTCTCCAATCCCTCACTGTCTCTATCTCTCTCTTCAATCCCTCACTGTATCTATCTCTCTCTCTCCAATCCCTCACTGTCTCTATCTCTCTCTCCAATCCCTCACTGTCTCTATCCCTCTCTCCAATCCCTCACTCTCTCTATCACTCTCTCTCCAATCCCTCACTCTATCTATCCCTCTCTCTCCAATCCCTAACTGTCTCTCTCTCTCCGATCCCTCACTCTCTCTATCTCTCTCTCTCCAATCCCTCACGGTCTCTATTTCTCTCTCCAATCACTCACTTTCTCTCCAATCCCTGACTTTCTCTATCTCCAATCCCTCAGTCTCTATCTCTCTCCAATCCCTCACTGTCTCTCTCTCTCCCATCCCTCACTCTCTCTCCAAACCCTCACTGTCTCTATCTCTCTCTCTAATCCCTCACTCTCTCTATCTCTCTCTCTCCAATCCCTCACTGTCTCTATCCCTATCTCTCCAATCCCTCACTCTCACTATCTCTCTCTCCAATCCCTCACTGTCTCTATCTCTCTCTTCAATCCCTCACTGTATCTATCTCTCTCTCTCCAATCCCTCACTGTCTCTATCTCTCTCTCCAATCCCTCACTGTCTCTATCCCTCTCTCCAATCCCTCACTCTCTCTATCCCTCTCTTTCCAATCCCTCACTCTCTCTATCCCTCTCTCTCCAATCCCTCACTCTCTCTATCCCTCTCTCTCCAATCCCTCACTGTCTCTATCTCTCTCTCTCGAATCCCTCACTGTTTCTATCTCTCTCTCTCTCCAATCCCTCAGTGTCTCTTTCTATCATCTCCAATCCCTCACTGTCTGTATGTCTCTCTCTCCAATCCCTCAGTATCTCTGTATCTCTCTCTCCAATCCCTCAGTTTCTCTATATCTCTCGCTCCAATCCGTCACTGTCCCTATCTCTCTCTCCAATCCCTCAGTGTCTCTATCTCTCTCTATCCAATTCCTCACTGTCTCTATCTCTCTGTCCAATCCCTCACTGTATCTATCTCGCTCTCTCCAATCCCTCATTGTCTCTATCTCTCTCTCCAAACCCTCACTGTCTCTATCTCTCTCTCAGCAATCCCTCACTGTCTCTATCTCTCTCTCTCTCCGATCCCTCACTGTCTCTATCTCTCTCTCCAATCCCTCACTGTCTCGATCTCTCTCTCCAATACCTCACTGTCTCTATCTCTCTCTCTCCAATCCCTCACTGTCTCAAACTCTCTCTCTCTAATCCCTCACTGTCTCTGTCCCTCTCTCTTCAATCCCTCACTGTCTCTATCGTTCTCTCCAATCCCTCACTGTCTCTATCCCTCTCTCTTCAATCCCTCACTGTCTCTATCACTCTCTCTCCAATCCCTCACTGTCTCTATCTCTCTCGCTCCAATCCCTCACTGTCTCTTTCTCTCATTCCCCAATCCCTCACTGTCTCTATCTCCCTCCCTCTCCAATCCCTCACTGTCTCTCTCTCTCTCTCTCTCCAATCCCTCACTGTCTCAATCTCTCTCTCCAATCCCTCACCGTCTCTATCTCTCTCTCTCCAATCCCTCACTTTCGCTATCCCTCTCTCTCCAATTCCTCAGTCTCTCTCTCCCTCCACTTCCTCACTGTCTCTATCTCTCTCCAATCCCTCACTGTCTCTATCTCTCTCTCCAATCCCTCACTGTCTCTCTCTCCAATCCCTCAGTGTCTCTATCTCTCTCTCTCCAATCCCTCACTGCCTCTATCCCTCTCTCTCCAATCCCTCACTGTCTCTATCTCTCTCCATCCATTTCCTCGCTGTCTCTATCTCTCTCTCACCAAACAATCACTGTCACTAACTCTCTCTCTCCAATCCCTCACTGTCTTTATCTCTCTCTCCAATCCCTCACTGTCGATATCTATCTCTCCAATCCCTCACTGTCTCTAACTCTCTCTCTCCAATCCCTCACTGTCTCTATCCCTCTTTCTCCGATCCCTCACTGCCTCTATCCCTACCTCTCCAATCCCTCACTGCCTCTATCTCTCTCTCTCCAATCCCTCACTGTCTCTATCCCTCTCTCTCGAATCCCTCACTGTCTCTGCCTCTCTCTCTCCAATCACTCACTGTCTCTATCCCTCTCTCTCCAATCCCTCACCGTTTCTATCTCTCTCTCTCCAATCCCTCACTGTCTCTATCTCTCTCTCTCGAATCCCTCACTGTTTCTATCTCTCTCTCTCTCCAATCCCTCAGTGTCTCTTTCTATCATCTCCAATCCCTCACTGTCTCTATCTCTCTCTCTCTCCCATCCCTCAGTATCTCTGTATCTCTCTCTCCAATCCCTCAGTTTCTCTATATCTCTCTCTCCAATTCCTCACTGTCTCTATCTCTCTGTCCAATCCCTCAGTGTCTCTATCTCTCTCTATCCAATTCCTCACTGTCTCTATCTCTCTGTCCAATCCCTCACTGTATCTATCTCGCTCTCTCCAATCCCTCATTGTCTCTATCTCTCTCTCCAAACCCTCACTGTCTCTATCTCTCTCTCAGCAATCCCTCACTGTCTCTATCTCTCTCTCTCTCCGATCCCTCACTGTCTCTATCTCTCTCTCCAATCCCTCAATGTCTCGATTTCTCTCTCCAATACCTCACTCTCTCTATCTCTCTCTCTCCAATCCCTCACTGTCTCTATCTCTCTCTCCAATCCCTCACTATCTCTATCTCTCTCTCTCCAATCCCTCACTGTCTCTATCCCTCTCTCTCCAATCCCTCACTGTCTCTATCTCTCTCCCTCCAATTCCTCACTGTCTCTATCTCTCTCACTCCAATCCCTCACTGTCTCTATCCCTCTCTCTTCAATAACTCACTGTCTCTCTCTCCAATCCTTCACTGTCTCTATCTCTCTCTGTGCAATCGCTCACTGTCTCTATCCCTCTCTCTCCAATACCTCAGTGTCTCTATCTCTCTCGCTCCAATTCCTCACTGTCACTATCTCTCTGTCCAATCCCTCACTGTCTCTATCTCTCTCTCTCCAATCCCTCACTGTCTCTATCTCTCTCTCTCCAACCCCTCACTTTCTCTATCCCTCTCTCTCCAATTCCTCAGTCTCTATCTCTCTCTCTCCACTCCCTCACTGTCTCTATCTCTCTCCAATCCCTCACTGTCTCGATCTCTCTCTCCAATCCCTCACTATCTCTCTCTCCAATCCCTCACTGTCTCTATCTCTCTCTCTCCAATCCCTCACTGCCTCTATCCCTCTCTCCAATCCCTCACTGTCTCTATCTCTCTCCCTCCATTTCCTCGCTGTCTCTATCTCTCTCTCCAATCCCTCACTGTCGCTATCTCTCTCTCTCGAATCCCTCACTGTCTTTATCTCTCTCTCCAATCCCTCACTGTCTATATCTATCTCTCCAATCCCTCACTGTCTCTATCTCTCTCTCCAATCCCTCACTGTCTATATCTATCTCTCCAATCCCTCACTGTCTCTATCTCTCTCTCTCCAATCCCTCACTCTCTCTCCAATCCCTCACTGTCTCTCTCTCTCCCATCCCTCACTCTCTCTCTCTCTCTCCAATCCCTCACTGTCTCTATCTCTCTCTCCAATCCCTCACTCTCTCTATCTCTCTCTCTCCAATCCCTCACTGTCTCTATCTCTCTCCAATCCCTCACTGTCTCTATCTCTCTCACCAATCCCTCACTGTCTCTCTCTCTTCAATCCCTCACTCTCTCTATCTCTCTCTCCAATCCCTCACTCTCTCTTTCTCTCTCTCCAACCCCTCACTGTCACTATCTCTCTCTCCAATCCCTCACTCTCTCTTTCTCTCTCTCCAATCCCTCACTGTCTCTATCTCCCTCTCTCCAATCCCTCACAGTCCCTATCTCTCTCTCTCCAATCCCTCACTGTCTCTATCCCTCTCTCCAATTCCTCACTGTCTCTATCTCTCTCTCTAATCCCTCACTGTCTCTATCCCTCTCTCCCCAGTCCCTCACTGTCTCAATCTCTCTCCAATCCCTCACTGTCTCTATCCCTCTCTCTCCAATCCTTCACTGTCTCTATCCCTCTCTCCCCAATCCCACACTGTCTCAATCTCTCTCTCTCCAATCCCTCACTGTCTCTATCCCTCTCTCTCCAATCCCTCACTGTTTCTATCTCTCCAATCCCTCACTGTCTCTATCTCTCTCTCTCCAATCCCTCACTGTCCCTATCACTCTCTCTCCAATCCCTCACTCTCTCTATCCCTCTCTCTCTAATCCCTCACTGTCTCTATCCCTATCTCTCCAATCCCTCACTCTCACTATCTCTCTCTCCAATCCCTCACTGTCTCTATCTCTCTCTTCAATCCCTCACTGTATCTATCTCTCTCTCTCCAATCCCTCACTGTCTCTATCTCTCTCTCCAATCCCTCACTGTCTCTATCCCTCTCTCCAATCCCTCACTCTCTCTATCACTCTCTCTCCAATCCCTCACTCTATCTATCCCTCTCTCTCCAATCCCTAACTGTCTCTCTCTCTCCGATCCCTCACTCTCTCTATCACTCTCTCTCCAATCCCTCACGGTCTCTATTTCTCTCTCCAATCACTCACTTTCTCTCCAATCCCTGACTTTCTCTATCTCCAATCCCTCAGTCTCTATCTCTCTCCAATCCCTCACTGTCTCTCTCTCTCCCATCCCTCACTCTCTCTCTCTCTCTCCAAACCCTCACTGTCTCTATCTCTCTCTCTAATCCCTCACTCTCTCTATCTCTCTCTCTCCAATCCCTCACTGTCTCTATCTCTCTCTCCAATCCCTCACTGTCTCTATCTCTCTCTCCAATCCCTCACTGTCTCTCTCTCTTCAATCCCCCACTCTCTCTATCTCTCTCCAATCCCTCACGGTCTCTATCCCTCTTTCTCCAATCCCTCACTCTCTCTATCCCTCTCTCTCTAATCCCTCACTGTCTCTATCCTTATCTCTCCAATCCCTCACTCTCACTATCTCTCTCTCCAATCCCTCACTGTCTCTCTCTCTTCAATCCCCCACTCTCTCTATCTCTCTCCAATCCCTCACTGTATCTTTCTCTCTCTCTCCAATCCCTCACTGTCTCTATCTCTCGCTCCAATCCCTCACTCTCTCTCCAATCCCTCAGTCTCTATCTCTCTCCAATCCCTCACTGTCTCTTTCTCTCTCTCCAGTCCCTCACTCTCTCTCTCTCTCTCTCTCTCTGCAATCCCTCACTGTCTCTATCTCTCTCTCCACTCCCTCACTGTCTCTATCCCTCTCTCTCCAATCCCTCAGTGTCTCTATCTCTCGCTCCAATCCCTCACTGTCTCTATCTCTCTCTCTCCACTCCCTCACTGTCTCAAAACCCTCTCTCTTCAATCCTTCACTGTCTCTATCTCTCTCTCTCTGCAATCCCTCACTGTCTCTATCTCTCTCTCCACTCCCTCACTGTCTCTATCCCTCTCTCTTCAATCCCTCACTGTCTCTATCCCTCTCTCTTCAATCCCTCACTGTCTCTATCTCTCTCTCCAATCCCTCACTGTCTCTATCTCTCTCTCTCCACTCGCTCACTGTCTCTATCTCTCTCCAATCCCTCTCTCTCTCTATCCCTCTCTCTCCAATCCCTCACTGTCTCTATCTCACTCTCCAATCCCTCACTGTCTCTATCCCTTTCTCCAATCCCTCACTGTCTCTATCTCTCTCTCCAATCCCTCACTCTCTCTCCAATCCCTCACTGTCTCTCTCTCTCCCATCCCTCACTCTCTCTCTCTCTCTCTCTCTCTCTCTCTCCAGTCCCTCACTCTCTGTATCTCTCTCTCCAATCCATCACTCGCTCTATCCCTCTCTCTCCAATCCCTCACTGTATCTATCTCTCTCTCCAATCCCTCACTCTCTCTCCAATCCCTCACTGTCTCTCTCTCTCCCATCCCTCACTCTCTCTCTCTCTCTCCAATCCCTCACTGTCTCTATCTCTCTCTCCAATCCCTCACTCTCTCTATCTCTCTCTCTCCAATCCCTCACTGTCTCTATCTCTCTCTCCAATCCCTCACTGTCTCTATCTCTCTCTCCAATCCCTCACTGTCTCTCTCTCTTCAATCCCTCACTCTCTCTATCTCTCTCTCCAATCCCTCACTCTCTCTTTCTCTCTCTCCAACCCCTCACTGTCACTATCTCTCTCTCCAATCCCTCACTCTCTCTTTCTCTCTCTCCAATCCCTCACTGTCTCTATCTCCCTCTCTCCAATCCCTCACAGTCCCTATCTCTCTCTCTCCAATCCCTCACTGTCTCTATCTCTCTCTCCAATCCCTCACTGTCTCTATCTCTCTCTCTCCAATCCCTCACTGTCTCTATCCCTCTCTCCAATTCCTCACTGTCTCTATCTCTCTCTCTCTAATCCCTCACTGTCTCTATCCCTCTCTCCCCAGTCCCTCACTGTCTCAATCTCTCTCCAATCCCTCACTGTCTCTATCCCTCTCTCTCCAATCCTTCACTGTCTCTATCCCTCTCTCCCCAATCCCTCACTGTCTCAATCTCTCTCTCTCCAATCCCTCACTGTCTCTATCCCTCTCTCTCCAATCCCTCACTGTTTCTATCTCTCCAATCCCTCACTGTCTCTATCTCTCTCTCTCCAATCCCTCACTGTCCCTATCACTCTCTCTCCAATCCCTCACTCTCTCTATCCCTCTCTCTCTAATCCCTCACTGTCTCTATCCCTATCTATCCAATCCCTCACTCTCACTATCTCTCTCTCCAATCCCTCACTGTCTCTATCTCTCTCTTCAATCCCTCACTGTATCTATCTCTCTCTCTCCAATCCCTCACTGTCTCTATCTCTCTCTCCAATCCCTCACTGTCTCTATCCCTCTCTCCAATCCCTCACTCTCTCTATCACTCTCTCTCCAATCCCTCACTCTATCTATCCCTCTCTCTCCAATCCCTAACTGTCTCTCTCTCTCCGATCCCTCACTCTCTCTATCTCTCTCTCTCCAATCCCTCACGGTCTCTATTTCTCTCTCCAATCACTCACTTTCTCTCCAATCCCTGACTTTCTCTATCTCCAATCCCTCAGTCTCTATCTCTCTCCAATCCCTCACTGTCTCTCTCTCTCCCATCCCTCACTCTCTCTCCAAACCCTCACTGTCTCTATCTCTCTCTCTAATCCCTCACTCTCTCTATCTCTCTCTCTCCAATCCCTCACTGTCTCTATCCCTATCTCTCCAATCCCTCACTCTCACTATCTCTCTCTCCAATCCCTCACTGTCTCTATCTCTCTCTTCAATCCCTCACTGTATCTATCTCTCTCTCTCCAATCCCTCACTGTCTCTATCTCTCTCTCCAATCCCTCACTGTCTCTATCCCTCTCTCCAATCCCTCACTCTCTCTATCCCTCTCTTTCCAATCCCTCACTCTCTCTATCCCTCTCTCTCCAATCCCTCACTCTCTCTATCCCTCTCTCTCCAATCCCTCACTCTCTCTATCTCTCTCTCTCCAATCCCTCACGGTCTCTGTCTCTCTCTCTCCAATACCTCACTCTCTCTATCTCTCTCTCCAATCCCTCACTGTCTCTATCTCTCTCTCCAATCCCTCACTTTCTCTATCTCTCTCTCTCTCCAATCCCTCACTGTCTCTATCTCTCTCTCTCCAATCCCTCACTGGCTCTATCTCTCTCTCTCCAATCCCTCACTCTCTCTATCCCTCTCTATCCAATCCCTCACTGTCTCTATCTCTCTCTCTCCGATCCCTCACTCTCTCTCTCTCTCTCCAGTCCCTCACTCTCTCTATCTCTCTCTCCAATCCCTCACTCTCTCTATCTCTCTCTCTCCAATCCCTCACGGTCTCTATTTCTCTCTCCAATCCCTCACTCTCTCTCCAATCCCTCACTGTCTCTATCTCTCTCTCCAACCCCTCACTGTCTCTATCTCTCTCTCCAATCCCTCACTCTCTCTATCTCTCTCTCTCCAATCCCTCACTGTCTCTATCTCTCTCTCCAATCCCTCACTCTCTCTATCTCTCTCTCCATCCCCTCACTGTCTCTATCTCTCTCTCCAATCCCTCACTCTCTCTATCTCTCTCTCTCCAATCCCTCACTGTCTCTATCTCTCTCTCTCCAATCCCTCACTGTCTCTATCTCTCTCCAATCCCTCACTGTCTCTATCCCTCTCTCTCCAATCCCTCACTGTCTCTATCTCTCTCTCCAATCCCTCACTGTCTCTATTCCTCTCTCCCCAATCCCTCACTGTCTCAATCTCTCTCTCCAATCCCTCACTGTCTCTATCTCTCTCTCTCCAATCCCTCACTGTCTCTATCTCTCTCCAATCCCTCACTGTCTCTATCCCTCTCTCTCCAATCCCTCACTGTCTCTATCTCTCTCTCCAATCCCTCACTGTCTCTATTCCTCTCTCCCCAATCCCTCACTGTCTCAATCTCTCTCTCCAATCCCTCACTGTCTCTATCCCTCTCTCTCCAATCCCTCACTGTCTCTATCACTCTCTCTCCAATCCCTCACGGTCTCTATCCCTCTCTCTCCAATCCCTCACTCTCTAATCCCTCACTGTCTCTATCCCTGTCTCTCCAATCCCTCACTCTCACTATCTCTTTCTCCAATCCCTCACTGTCTGTATCTCTCTCTCCAATCCCTCACTGTCTCTATCTCTCTCTTCAATCCCTCACTGTATCTATCTCTCTCTCTCCAATCCCTCACTGTCTCTATCTCTCTCTCCAATCCCTCACTGTCTCTATCTCTCTCTCCAATCCCTCACTGTCTCTCTCTCTTCAATCCCTCACTCTCTCTATCTCTCTCTCCAATCCCTCACTCTCTCTTTCTCTCTCTCCAACCCCTCACTGTCACTATCTCTCTCTCCAATCCCTCACTCTCTCTATCTCTCTCTCTCCAATCCCTCACTGTCTCTATCTCTCTCTCCAATCCCTCACTATCTCTATCTCTCTCTCTCCAATCCCTCACTGTCTCTATCCCTCTCTCTCCAATCCCTCACTGTCTCTATCTCTCTCCCTCCAATTCCTCACTGTCTCTATCTCTCTCACTCCAATCCCTCACTGTCTCTATCCCTCTCTCTTCAATAACTCACTGTCTCTCTCTCCAATCCTTCACTGTCTCTATCTCTCTCTGTGCAATCGCTCACTGTCTCTATCCCTCTCTCTCCAATACCTCAGTGTCTCTATCTCTCTCGCTCCAATTCCTCACTGTCACTATCTCTCTGTCCAATCCCTCACTGTCTCTATCTCTCTCTCTCCAATCCCTCACTGTCTCTATCTCTCTCTCTCCAACCCCTCACTTTCTCTATCCCTCTCTCTCCAATTCCTCAGTCTCTATCTCTCTCTCTCCACTCCCTCACTGTCTCTATCTCTCTCCAATCCCTCACTGTCTCGATCTCTCTCTCCAATCCCTCACTATCTCTCTCTCCAATCCCTCACTGTCTCTATCTCTCTCTCTCCAATCCCTCACTGCCTCTATCCCTCTCTCCAATCCCTCACTGTCTCTATCTCTCTCCCTCCATTTCCTCGCTGTCTCTATCTCTCTCTCCAATCCCTCACTGTCGCTATCTCTCTCTCTCGAATCCCTCACTGTCTTTATCTCTCTCTCCAATCCCTCACTGTCTATATCTATCTCTCCAATCCTTCACTGTCTCTATCTCTCTCTCTCCAATCCCTCACTGTCTATATCTATCTCTCCAATCCCTCACTGTCTCTATCTCTCTCTCTCCAATCCCTCACTCTCTCTCCAATCCCTCACTGTCTCTCTCTCTCCCATCCCTCACTCTCTCTCTCTCTCTCCAATCCCTCACTGTCTCTATCTCTCTCTCCAATCCCTCACTCTCTCTATCTCTCTCTCTCCAATCCCTCACTGTCTCTATCTCTCTCCAATCCCTCACTGTCTCTATCTCTCTCACCAATCCCTCACTGTCTCTCTCTCTTCAATCCCTCACTCTCTCTATCTCTCTCTCCAATCCCTCACTCTCTCTTTCTCTCTCTCCAACCCCTCACTGTCACTATCTCTCTCTCCAATCCCTCACTCTCTCTTTCTCTCTCTCCAATCCCTCACTGTCTCTATCTCCCTCTCTCCAATCCCTCACAGTCCCTATCTCTCTCTCTCCAATCCCTCACTGTCTCTATCCCTCTCTCCAATTCCTCACTGTCTCTATCTCTCTCTCTAATCCCTCACTGTCTCTATCCCTCTCTCCCCAGTCCCTCACTGTCTCAATCTCTCTCCAATCCCTCACTGTCTCTATCCCTCTCTCTCCAATCCTTCACTGTCTCTATCCCTCTCTCCCCAATCCCACACTGTCTCAATCTCTCTCTCTCCAATCCCTCACTGTCTCTATCCCTCTCTCTCCAATCCCTCACTGTTTCTATCTCTCCAATCCCTCACTGTCTCTATCTCTCTCTCTCCAATCCCTCACTGTCCCTATCACTCTCTCTCCAATCCCTCACTCTCTCTATCCCTCTCTCTCTAATCCCTCACTGTCTCTATCCCTATCTCTCCAATCCCTCACTCTCACTATCTCTCTCTCCAATCCCTCACTGTCTCTATCTCTCTCTTCAATCCCTCACTGTATCTATCTCTCTCTCTCCAATCCCTCACTGTCTCTATCTCTCTCTCCAATCCCTCACTGTCTCTATCCCTCTCTCCAATCCCTCACTCTCTCTATCACTCTCTCTCCAATCCCTCACTCTATCTATCCCTCTCTCTCCAATCCCTAACTGTCTCTCTCTCTCCGATCCCTCACTCTCTCTATCACTCTCTCTCCAATCCCTCACGGTCTCTATTTCTCTCTCCAATCACTCACTTTCTCTCCAATCCCTGACTTTCTCTATCTCCAATCCCTCAGTCTCTATCTCTCTCCAATCCCTCACTGTCTCTCTCTCTCCCATCCCTCACTCTCTCTCTCTCTCTCCAAACCCTCACTGTCTCTATCTCTCTCTCTAATCCCTCACTCTCTCTATCTCTCTCTCTCCAATCCCTCACTGTCTCTATCTCTCTCTCCAATCCCTCACTGTCTCTATCTCTCTCTCCAATCCCTCACTGTCTCTCTCTCTTCAATCCCCCACTCTCTCTATCTCTCTCCAATCCCTCACGGTCTCTATCCCTCTTTCTCCAATCCCTCACTCTCTCTATCCCTCTCTCTCTAATCCCTCACTGTCTCTATCCTTATCTCTCCAATCCCTCACTCTCACTATCTCTCTCTCCAATCCCTCACTGTCTCTCTCTCTTCAATCCCCCACTCTCTCTATCTCTCTCCAATCCCTCACTGTATCTTTCTCTCTCTCTCCAATCCCTCACTGTCTCTATCTCTCGCTCCAATCCCTCACTCTCTCTCCAATCCCTCAGTCTCTATCTCTCTCCAATCCCTCACTGTCTCTTTCTCTCTCTCCAGTCCCTCACTCTCTCTCTCTCTCTCTCTCTCTGCAATCCCTCACTGTCTCTATCTCTCTCTCCACTCCCTCACTGTCTCTATCCCTCTCTCTCCAATCCCTCAGTGTCTCTATCTCTCGCTCCAATCCCTCACTGTCTCTATCTCTCTCTCTCCACTCCCTCACTGTCTCAAAACCCTCTCTCTTCAATCCTTCACTGTCTCTATCTCTCTCTCTCTGCAATCCCTCACTGTCTCTATCTCTCTCTCCACTCCCTCACTGTCTCTATCCCTCTCTCTTCAATCCCTCACTGTCTCTATCCCTCTCTCTTCAATCCCTCACTGTCTCTATCTCTCTCTCCAATCCCTCACTGTCTCTATCTCTCTCTCTCCACTCGCTCACTGTCTCTATCTCTCTCCAATCCCTCTCTCTCTCTATCCCTCTCTCTCCAATCCCTCACTGTCTCTATCTCACTCTCCAATCCCTCACTGTCTCTATCCCTTTCTCCAATCCCTCACTGTCTCTATCTCTCTCTCCAATCCCTCACTCTCTCTCCAATCCCTCACTGTCTCTCTCTCTCCCATCCCTCACTCTCTCTCTCTCTCTCTCTCTCTCTCTCTCCAGTCCCTCACTCTCTGTATCTCTCTCTCCAATCCATCACTCGCTCTATCCCTCTCTCTCCAATCCCTCACTGTATCTATCTCTCTCTCCAATCCCTCACTCTCTCTATCACTCTCTCTCCAATCCCTCACTCTATCTATCCCTCTCTCTCCAATCCCTAACTGTCTCTCTCTCTCCGATCCCTCACTCTCTCTATCACTCTCTCTCCAATCCCTCACGGTCTCTATTTCTCTCTCCAATCACTCACTTTCTCTCCAATCCCTGACTTTCTCTATCTCCAATCCCTCAGTCTCTATCTCTCTCCAATCCCTCACTGTCTCTCTCTCTCCCATCCCTCACTCTCTCTCTCTCTCTCCAAACCCTCACTGTCTCTATCTCTCTCTCTAATCCCTCACTCTCTCTATCTCTCTCTCTCCAATCCCTCACTGTCTCTATCTCTCTCTCCAATCCCTCACTGTCTCTATCTCTCTCTCCAATCCCTCACTGTCTCTCTCTCTTCAATCCCCCACTCTCTCTATCTCTCTCCAATCCCTCACGGTCTCTATCCCTCTTTCTCCAATCCCTCACTCTCTCTATCCCTCTCTCTCTAATCCCTCACTGTCTCTATCCTTATCTCTCCAATCCCTCACTCTCACTATCTCTCTCTCCAATCCCTCACTGTCTCTCTCTCTTCAATCCCCCACTCTCTCTATCTCTCTCCAATCCCTCACTGTATCTTTCTCTCTCTCTTCAATCCCTCACTGTCTCTATCTCTCGCTCCAATCCCTCACTCTCTCTCCAATCCCTCAGTCTCTATCTCTCTCCAATCCCTCACTGTCTCTTTCTCTCTCTCCAGTCCCTCACTCTCTCTCTCTCTCTCTCTCTCTGCAATCCCTCACTGTCTCTATCTCTCTCTCCACTCCCTCACTGTCTCTATCCCTCTCTCTCCAATCCCTCAGTGTCTCTATCTCTCGCTCCAATCCCTCACTGTCTCTATCTCTCTCTCTCCACTCCCTCACTGTCTCAAAACCCTCTCTCTTCAATCCTTCACTGTCTCTATCTCTCTCTCTCTGCAATCCCTCACTGTCTCTATCTCTCTCTCCACTCCCTCACTGTCTCTATCCCTCTCTCTTCAATCCCTCACTGTCTCTATCCCTCTCTCTTCAATCCCTCACTGTCTCTATCTCTCTCTCCAATCCCTCACTGTCTCTATCTCTCTCTCTCCACTCGCTCACTGTCTCTATCTCTCTCCAATCCCTCTCTCTCTCTATCCCTCTCTCTCCAATCCCTCACTGTCTCTATCTCACTCTCCAATCCCTCACTGTCTCTATCCCTTTCTCCAATCCCTCACTGTCTCTATCTCTCTCTCCAATCCCTCACTCTCTCTCCAATCCCTCACTGTCTCTCTCTCTCCCATCCCTCACTCTCTCTCTCTCTCTCTCTCTCTCTCTCTCCAGTCCCTCACTCTCTGTATCTCTCTCTCCAATCCATCACTCGCTCTATCCCTCTCTCTCCAATCCCTCACTGTATCTATCTCTCTCTCCAATCCCTCACTCTCTCTCCAATCCCTCACTGTCTCTCTCTCTCCCATCCCTCACTCTCTCTCTCTCTCTCCAATCCCTCACTGTCTCTATCTCTCTCTCCAATCCCTCACTCTCTCTATCTCTCTCTCTCCAATCCCTCACTGTCTCTATCTCTCTCTCCAATCCCTCACTGTCTCTATCTCTCTCTCCAATCCCTCACTGTCTCTCTCTCTTCAATCCCTCACTCTCTCTATCTCTCTCTCCAATCCCTCACTCTCTCTTTCTCTCTCTCCAACCCCTCACTGTCACTATCTCTCTCTCCAATCCCTCACTCTCTCTTTCTCTCTCTCCAATCCCTCACTGTCTCTATCTCCCTCTCTCCAATCCCTCACAGTCCCTATCTCTCTCTCTCCAATCCCTCACTGTCTCTATCTCTCTCTCCAATCCCTCACTGTCTCTATCTCTCTCTCTCCAATCCCTCACTGTCTCTATCCCTCTCTCCAATTCCTCACTGTCTCTATCTCTCTCTCTCTAATCCCTCACTGTCTCTATCCCTCTCTCCCCAGTCCCTCACTGTCTCAATCTCTCTCCAATCCCTCACTGTCTCTATCCCTCTCTCTCCAATCCTTCACTGTCTCTATCCCTCTCTCCCCAATCCCTCACTGTCTCAATCTCTCTCTCTCCAATCCCTCACTGTCTCTATCCCTCTCTCTCCAATCCCTCACTGTTTCTATCTCTCCAATCCCTCACTGTCTCTATCTCTCTCTCTCCAATCCCTCACTGTCCCTATCACTCTCTCTCCAATCCCTCACTCTCTCTATCCCTCTCTCTCTAATCCCTCACTGTCTCTATCCCTATCTATCCAATCCCTCACTCTCACTATCTCTCTCTCCAATCCCTCACTGTCTCTATCTCTCTCTTCAATCCCTCACTGTATCTATCTCTCTCTCTCCAATCCCTCACTGTCTCTATCTCTCTCTCCAATCCCTCACTGTCTCTATCCCTCTCTCCAATCCCTCACTCTCTCTATCACTCTCTCTCCAATCCCTCACTCTATCTATCCCTCTCTCTCCAATCCCTAACTGTCTCTCTCTCTCCGATCCCTCACTCTCTCTATCTCTCTCTCTCCAATCCCTCACGGTCTCTATTTCTCTCTCCAATCACTCACTTTCTCTCCAATCCCTGACTTTCTCTATCTCCAATCCCTCAGTCTCTATCTCTCTCCAATCCCTCACTGTCTCTCTCTCTCCCATCCCTCACTCTCTCTCCAAACCCTCACTGTCTCTATCTCTCTCTCTAATCCCTCACTCTCTCTATCTCTCTCTCTCCAATCCCTCACTGTCTCTATCCCTATCTCTCCAATCCCTCACTCTCACTATCTCTCTCTCCAATCCCTCACTGTCTCTATCTCTCTCTTCAATCCCTCACTGTATCTATCTCTCTCTCTCCAATCCCTCACTGTCTCTATCTCTCTCTCCAATCCCTCACTGTCTCTATCCCTCTCTCCAATCCCTCACTCTCTCTATCCCTCTCTTTCCAATCCCTCACTCTCTCTATCCCTCTCTCTCCAATCCCTCACTCTCTCTATCCCTCTCTCTCCAATCCCTCACTCTCTCTATCTCTCTCTCTCCAATCCCTCACGGTCTCTGTCTCTCTCTCTCCAATACCTCACTCTCTCTATCTCTCTCTCCAATCCCTCACTGTCTCTATCTCTCTCTCCAATCCCTCACTTTCTCTATCTCTCTCTCTCTCCAATCCCTCACTGTCTCTATCTCTCTCTCTCCAATCCCTCACTGGCTCTATCTCTCTCTCTCCAATCCCTCACTCTCTCTATCCCTCTCTATCCAATCCCTCACTGTCTCTATCTCTCTCTCTCCGATCCCTCACTCTCTCTCTCTCTCTCCAGTCCCTCACTCTCTCTATCTCTCTCTCCAATCCCTCACTCTCTCTATCTCTCTCTCTCCAATCCCTCACGGTCTCTATTTCTCTCTCCAATCCCTCACTCTCTCTCCAATCCCTCACTGTCTCTATCTCTCTCTCCAACCCCTCACTGTCTCTATCTCTCTCTCCAATCCCTCACTCTCTCTATCTCTCTCTCTCCAATCCCTCACTGTCTCTATCTCTCTCTCTCCAATCCCTCACTGTCTCTATCTCTCTCTCCAATCCCTCACTCTCTCTATCTCTCTCTCCATCCCCTCACTGTCTCTATCTCTCTCTCCAATCCCTCACTCTCTCTATCTCTCTCTCTCCAATCCCTCACTGTCTCTATCTCTCTCTCTCCAATCCCTCACTGTCTCTATCTCTCTCCAATCCCTCACTGTCTCTATCCCTCTCTCTCCAATCCCTCACTGTCTCTATCTCTCTCTCCAATCCCTCACTGTCTCTATTCCTCTCTCCCCAATCCCTCACTGTCTCAATCTCTCTCTCCAATCCCTCACTGTCTCTATCTCTCTCTCTCCAATCCCTCACTGTCTCTATCTCTCTCCAATCCCTCACTGTCTCTATCCCTCTCTCTCCAATCCCTCACTGTCTCTATCTCTCTCTCCAATCCCTCACTGTCTCTATTCCTCTCTCCCCAATCCCTCACTGTCTCAATCTCTCTCTCCAATCCCTCACTGTCTCTATCCCTCTCTCTCCAATCCCTCACTGTCTCTATCACTCTCTCTCCAATCCCTCACGGTCTCTATCCCTCTCTCTCCAATCCCTCACTCTCTAATCCCTCACTGTCTCTATCCCTGTCTCTCCAATCCCTCACTCTCACTATCTCTTTCTCCAATCCCTCACTGTCTGTATCTCTCTCTCCAATCCCTCACTGTCTCTATCTCTCTCTTCAATCCCTCACTGTATCTATCTCTCTCTCTCCAATCCCTCACTGTCTCTATCTCTCTCTCCAATCCCTCACTGTCTCTATCTCTCTCTCCAATCCCTCACTGTCTCTCTCTCTTCAATCCCTCACTCTCTCTATCTCTCTCTCCAATCCCTCACTCTCTCTTTCTCTCTCTCCAACCCCTCACTGTCACTATCTCTCTCTCCAATCCCTCACTCTCTCTTTCTCTCTCTCCAATCCCTCACTGTCTCTATCTCCCTCTCTCCAATCCCTCACAGTCCCTATCTCTCTCTCTCCAATCCCTCACTGTCTCTATCTCTCTCTCCAATCCCTCACTGTCTCTATCTCTCTCTCTCCAATCCCTCACTGTCTCTATCCCTCTCTCCAATTCCTCACTGTCTCTATCTCTCTCTCTCTAATCCCTCACTGTCTCTATCCCTCTCTCCCCAGTCCCTCACTGTCTCAATCTCTCTCCAATCCCTCACTGTCTCTATCCCTCTCTCTCCAATCCTTCACTGTCTCTATCCCTCTCTCCCCAATCCCTCACTGTCTCAATCTCTCTCTCTCCAATCCCTCACTGTCTCTATCCCTCTCTCTCCAATCCCTCACTGTTTCTATCTCTCCAATCCCTCACTGTCTCTATCTCTCTCTCTCCAATCCCTCACTGTCCCTATCACTCTCTCTCCAATCCCTCACTCTCTCTATCCCTCTCTCTCTAATCCCTCACTGTCTCTATCCCTATCTATCCAATCCCTCACTCTCACTATCTCTCTCTCCAATCCCTCACTGTCTCTATCTCTCTCTTCAATCCCTCACTGTATCTATCTCTCTCTCTCCAATCCCTCACTGTCTCTATCTCTCTCTCCAATCCCTCACTGTCTCTATCCCTCTCTCCAATCCCTCACTCTCTCTATCACTCTCTCTCCAATCCCTCACTCTATCTATCCCTCTCTCTCCAATCCCTAACTGTCTCTCTCTCTCCGATCCCTCACTCTCTCTATCTCTCTCTCTCCAATCCCTCACGGTCTCTATTTCTCTCTCCAATCACTCACTTTCTCTCCAATCCCTGACTTTCTCTATCTCCAATCCCTCAGTCTCTATCTCTCTCCAATCCCTCACTGTCTCTCTCTCTC
Organism: Squalus acanthias; assembly: GCA_030390025.1. Classification (NCBI taxonomy): domain Eukaryota; kingdom Metazoa; phylum Chordata; class Chondrichthyes; order Squaliformes; family Squalidae; genus Squalus; species Squalus acanthias. The sequence goes on from CM059449.1 coordinate 11,306,402, forward strand.
CCATCCCTCACTCTCTCTCCAAACCCTCACTGTCTCTATCTCTCTCTCTAATCCCTCACTCTCTCTATCTCTCTCTCTCCAATCCCTCACTGTCTCTATCCCTATCTCTCCAATCCCTCACTCTCACTATCTCTCTCTCCAATCCCTCACTGTCTCTATCTCTCTCTTCAATCCCTCACTGTATCTATCTCTCTCTCTCCAATCCCTCACTCTCTCTATCTCTCTCTCCAATCCCTCACTGTCTCTATCCCTCTCTCCAATCCCTCACTCTCTCTATCCCTCTCTTTCCAATCCCTCACTCTCTCTATCCCTCTCTCTCCAATCCCTCACTCTCTCTATCCCTCTCTCTCCAATCCCTCACTCTCTCTATCTCTCTCTCTCCAATCCCTCACGGTCTCTGTCTCTCTCTCTCCAATACCTCACTCTCTCTATCTCTCTCTCCAATCCCTCACTGTCTCTATCTCTCTCTCCAAACCCTCACTTTCTCTATCTCTCTCTCTCTCCAATCCCTCACTGTCTCTATCTCTCTCTCTCCAATCCCTCACTGGCTCTATCTCTCTCTCTCCAATCCCTCACTCTCTCTATCCCTCTCTATCCAATCCCTCACTGTCTCTATCTCTCTCTCTCCGATCCCTCACTCTCTCTCTCTCTCTCCAGTCCCTCACTCTCTCTATCTCTCTCTCCAATCCCTCACTCTCTCTATCTCTCTCTCTCCAATCCCTCACGGTCTCTATTTCTCTCTCCAATCCCTCACTCTCTCTCCAATCCCTCACTGTCTCTATCTCTCTCTCCAACCCCTCACTGTCTCTATCTCTCTCTCCAATCCCTCACTCTCTCTATCTCTCTCTCTCCAATCCCTCACTGTCTCTATCTCTCTCTCTCCAATCCCTCACTGTCTCTATCTCTCTCTCCAATCCCTCACTCTCTCTATCTCTCTCTCCATCCCCTCACTGTCTCTATCTCTCTCTCCAATCCCTCACTCTCTCTATCTCTCTCTCTCCAATCCCTCACTGTCTCTATCTCTCTCTCTCCAATCCCTCACTGTCTCTATCTCTCTCCAATCCCTCACTGTCTCTATCCCTCTCTCTCCAATCCCTCACTGTCTCTATCTCTCTCTCCAATCCCTCACTGTCTCTATTCCTCTCTCCCCAATCCCTCACTGTCTCAATCTCTCTCTCCAATCCCTCACTGTCTCTATCTCTCTCTCTCCAATCCCTCACTGTCTCTATCTCTCTCCAATCCCTCACTGTCTCTATCCCTCTCTCTCCAATCCCTCACTGTCTCTATCTCTCTCTCCAATCCCTCACTGTCTCTATTCCTCTCTCCCCAATCCCTCACTGTCTCAATCTCTCTCTCCAATCCCTCACTGTCTCTATCCCTCTCTCTCCAATCCCTCACTGTCTCTATCACTCTCTCTCCAATCCCTCACGGTCTCTATCCCTCTCTCTCCAATCCCTCACTCTCTAATCCCTCACTGTCTCTATCCCTGTCTCTCCAATCCCTCACTCTCACTATCTCTTTCTCCAATCCCTCACTGTCTGTATCTCTCTCTTCAATCCCTCACTGTATCTTTCTCTCTCTCTCCAATCCCTCACTGTCTCTATCTCTCGCTCCAATCCCTCACTCTCTCTCCAATCCCTCAGTCTCTATCTCTCTCCAATCCCTCACTGTCTCTTTCTCTCTCTCCAGTCCCTCACTCTCTCTCTCTCTCTCTCTCCAATCCCTCACTGTCTCTATCTTTCTCTCCAATCCCTCACTGTCTCTCTCTCTTCAATCCCTCACTGTCTCTATCTCTCTCTCCAATCCCTCACTTTCTCTATCTCTCTCTCTCCAATCCCTCACTGTCTCTATCTCTCTCTCTCCAATCCCTCACTGGCTCTATCGCTCTCTCTCCAATCCCTTACTCTCTCTATCCCTCTCTATCCAATCCCTCACTGTCTCTATCTCTCTCTCCAATCCCTCACTGTCTCTATCTCTCTCTCTCCAATACCTCACTCTCTCTATCTCTCTCTCCAATCCCTCACTGTCTCTATCTCTCTCTCCAATCACTCACTTTCTCTATCTCTCTCTCTCCAATCCCTCACTGTCTCTATCTCTCTCCCTCCAATCCCTCACTGTCTCTATCTCTCTCTCCAATCCCTCACTGTCTCTATCTCTCTCTCTCCAATACCTCACTCTCTCTATCTCTCTCTCCAATCCCTCACTGTCTCTATCTCTCTCTCCAATCCCTCACTTTCTCTATCTCTCTCTCTCTCCAATCCCTCACTGTCTCTATCTCTCTCTCTCCAATCCCTCACTGGCTCTATCTATCTCTCTCTCCAATCCCTCACTTTCTCTATCCCTCTCTATCCAATCCCTCACTGTCTCTATCTCTCTCTCTCCAATACCTCACTCTCTCTATCTCTCTCTCCAATCCCTCACTGTCTCTATCTCTCTCTCCAATCCCTCACTTTCTCTATCTCTCTCTCTCTCCAATCCCTCACTGTCTCTATCTCTCTCTTTCCAATCCCTCACTGGCTCTATCTCTCTCTCTCCAATCCCTTACTCTCTCTATCCCTCTCTCTCCAATCCCTCAGTGTCTCTATCTCTCTCTCCAATCCCTCACTGTCTCTATCTCTCTCTCCAATCCCTCATTCTCTCTATCCCTCTCTCTCCAATGCTGCCTGATTTTGTGTCTGATCCGGTGAACCTAACCCCCCAGCGCCTTGCTCCTTCCCTTCGCCCCAACTAATGGATTTTTCTCCATTTCGTGCCTGAGTCGCTGCAGTTAAAAAAGGGAAGTAATTCTTTGGTGAGTATTGACGGCCTGTCTCCTGCCCCGCATCACGGCAACGAATTTCCCGAACAAACACCCTCTCGACATCAACACAGTTCTCAATGGGACATCACGTGACACCGCTGTGATGCGCTTGACCCTGTAATTTATGTGCGTGTGTCAGCCGTGGTTTACGAGGTAATATATACACAGGGCTCTTGCCGAGCTCTGACAGCAGGGTGCCTGGCAGACTTCCAGCTCCCTTCCTGTGTCCCCATTCATCATGTGTCTCTCCAGACACTTCTACATCCCATCATCGCTCAGGAAGGATATGCTTCATAAATCGCTGCCCCGCTTCCAACCAACTTGTCTGGTGCGGGAGATGAGGCTTGATGTTCCTCAGAACCTAGAGGGGCCGATTCACCGCTTCCTGCACCACCCCCCTCCCGCTCTTGGGGTGCGATTGGATCACCGGGGAGGGGCGACCATCCCTGAGGTAAATGTGAGAAGTCGCACAACACCAGGTTATAGTCCAAGGGGTAAAAATTCACTTGGTTGTGCCACCCGTTAGCGCCTTAAGAGGGCGCTAATGGGGCGCAAAGCCGCTAACGCCCGGGCGCAGCGCTGTTTGCGCCGCTCGAGAACTTAACTTGAGATTGTGCGGCGGCGCTAAAACTTACCGCTGCGACCACCTGCGCGCGCAGATTGTGACGTCATTCCATGGTGCAACGCCCTTGGGGCGCCCCGTAGCGGAAATTGAGTGGCGCCCCCTGCCTTACCGCCTGGCGCTTCCAACGACCAGAAGACTGGAACGCTATCAATCGCTGTGGGGCTGGGGGGGGGCGCTATTTAAAGGGGGCCTCTTCCTGTCTTTTATTGTTGGTGGCATTTTTGAACTACGCATTCTGAGAGAGGGAGAGACTTCTGGAGAGATTCAACGTTGTGTGAAGGAGTTTTGGGTACTGAGCAGCACTTTGCAGGTTCATTTTGATTTGCCATTCCTTGTATCGATTTAGCAGAGACCGTGGGAGCTGCACTCTGAGCTCTTTGCCTGGTGCTCTCCATTGTTCTTTCCAGCACATTTGATGTGCAAGTCTCTCCAGGCCGAGATTCAAGGCAGCAATGAACAGGATGTGGATGGAAAGCAAGATTAACCATCCCCTTTAAGAACTGGCCCGTGCCATTGTGTGTGTGTTCTATTGCTGACTGACATTACATGAGCTTCGCCAGCGCTCCGAGTTAGCGCCTCACTCCTTGGCCTTTGCGCCTTAAGAGAGGTGTGCAGCGCCTGCTTTAGCGCTCCACTCACCTCCCGGGGCGGTAAAAGTGAAGTTTCCCGTCAGTGCCGATAATTAGCGCCAGGCGCTAATATTTGCGTCCGGACGATATTTGCGCCCCAAATGGGGCGCGACCTAATTTCTACCCCCAACAGTTTTATTTGAAATCACAAGCTTTCCGAGCGCTGCTCCTTCGTCAGGTAAAGTCAGCGCTCCGAAAGCTTGTGATTTCAAATAAAACTGTTGGACTATAACCTGGTGTTGCGCGACTTCTCACTTTTGTCCACCCCAGTCCAACTTCGAATCTGGCCTCGGGTCTGTGTGGAGTTTGCACATTCTCCCCGTGTCTGCGTGGGTTTCCTCCGGGTGCTCCGGTTTCCTCCCACAGTCCAAAAATGTGCGGGTTAGGTTGATTTGGCTATGATAAATTGACCCTTAGTGTTAGGGGGGGATTAAATATGTGGGGTTACGGGGATAGGATGGGATATGTTAGGGGGAATTAAATACGTGGGGTTACGGGGATAGGGTGGGATATGTGTCGGTGCAGGCTCGATGGGGATTCTGTGTGAGAAAGCAGGGACAGGGTACTGGATTTGGATGATCAGCCATGATCGTATTGAATGGTGGAGCAGGCTCGACGGGCCGAATGGCCTACTCCTGCTCCTAGTTTCTATGTTTCTATCTCCACATCATCCCTGAGGGAGCCCACCTGCTTTCCCAACCGTTTCGAGGAAGTGACGGAAAATCACGCGGGATCCATTTCGGGCAGGACTCGCCTCTCCACCCACCCGACTCCCATCCAATCGTCCACCACACAAGGAGGGCCATTCGGCCCATTGTGCCCGTGCCGGCTCTTTGAGCGCACATCCAAATCGTCCCTGCTCTCTCCCCACAGCCCTGTCGATTTCTCCTTTGCAAGTATTTATCCAATTCTCTTTTGAAAGTTACTATTGAATCTGCTTCCACCCCGCTTTCAGGCAGCGCATTCCAGATCACAACAACTCGCTGCGTAAAAAAAATTCTCCTCATCTCCCCGCCCCCCCCCGGTTCTTTTGCCAATTATCTTAAATCTGTGACCTTTGGTTACCGACCCTCCCGCCAGTGGAGACAGTTATGACTTTCTCGTCACAACAACATGCATTTATATCGCACCTTTCATGTAGTAAAACATCCCAAGGTGCTTCACAGGAGCGATTTTCAAACAAAATTTGACACCGAGCCACATACGGAGATATTAGGACATGGAAAGGTAGGTTTTAAGGAGCGTCTTAAAGGAAGAGAGAGAGAGAGGTGGAGAGGTTTAGCGAGGGAATTCCAGAGCTTGGGGCTCAGGCAGCTGAAGGCACGGCCGCCAATGGTGGAGCGATGAAAATCGAGGATGCACCAGAGGCCAGATTGCAGATATCTCAGGGGGTTGTAGGGCTGGAGGAGGTTACAGAGATAGGGAGGGGGGTGCAAGGCCATGGAGGGATCTGAACACAAGGATGAGAATTTTAAATTCGAGGCGTTGCCGGAGCCAATGCATTCACTGCGTTGCATCTTGGGACAGTTTACTGCAGTGAGGCGCTATACCAATACAAGCTATTGCTGTTCAGGCAATACAATAGCCCCAGGCACAGGAACAGGAAAATCAGCCTCCTGGTGTCACAGGTAAAGCATCCCCTGCTACCTGCGATGAGAAACTAGTTCCTTCCATGGGCATTAGTGCAACCGAAGAGGAGAGTGCCACTTATTCTGTTTTTTTGACAGAGTGAAACAATGAATAAATGATATAATTTAAATGTTGCATTCCGACACACTGCTCACTCTTTCCAAAGGCCTGTCTGCACCCTCTCCAGGACTCTAACACTTGTACCACACATTGTAGTCATGGCTGCTTAAATTCTATCACGGGAAAGAAAGACTTTTATTTGTAAAGCACCTTTCACGATCTCAGGACGTCCCAAAGCGCTTTACAGCAAATGAAGCACTTTCGAAGTGTTGTCACTGTTGTAATGAAGGAAATGCAGCAGCCAATTTGCACAGCAAGCTCCCACAAACAGCAATGTGATAATGACACAGATCATCTGTTTGAGTGATGTTGGTTGAGGGATAAATATTGGCCCCAGGACACCGGGGAGAACGCCCCCTGCTCTTCTTTGAAATAGTGCCTTGGGATCTTTTACGTCCACCTGAGAGGGCAGACGGGGCCTCGGTTTAACGTCTCATCCGAGAGTCGGCACCTCCGACAGTGCAGCGCTCCCTCAGCACGGCGCTGGAGTGTCAGGCCTAGATTTTATGCTCAAGTCTCTGGAGTGGGACTATGAACCCACGAGCTTCTGACTCAGGTGAGTGTGCTGCCCACTGAGCCATGGCCGACACAGAGCTGTGGGGCTGCAGTTAATCAGTTTGAGGTAGGCGGTTATCAAATTATTTCACCGTCACATGGGGTGAGTCAGCCGTGGCTCAGTGGGTAGCACTCTTGCATTTTGAGTCAGAAGGTCATGGGTTCAAGTCTCCACTCCAGGGACTTTGAGCACAAAAATCTAGGCTGACACTCGCAGTGCTGAGGGAGCGCCGCACTGTTAAAATGACCGTCTTTCAGTTGAGACGTTAAACTGTCGCCTGGCCTGCTCTCTCAGGTGGACGCAAAAGATCCCACAGGCACTATTGGAAGAGGAGCGGGGGGAGTTCTCCCCGGTGTCCTGCCCAATATTTATCCCTCAATCAACAGCACTAAAAAAAAACAGATGATCTGGTCGTTCTCACGTTGCTGTTTGCGGGAGCTTGCTGTGCGCAAATTGTCTGCCGCCTTTCGTATGTCATTGGCTGTAAAGCGCTTTGGGACGTGGTGAGGTCCTGAAAGGCGCTATAGAAATGCAAGTTCTTTCTTTCTTCATGAGTCCAGAAGGGGGCGGTGGAGAGAATCTTCCTGCGAGCGCGAGCACTGAGTCCGTGCACTGTGCGGAGAGGAGGCCCGCTGATATTTAAATTGCCAGTTGCTAGCCAGGAACCATTTGATTTATAGCTCTATATAATGTTTGCTGTGCGAAAGTAATTGTCATCTCCCACATGGTGAGTTGCCAATACTACCTGGAGCAGTGTTGAGTGGAGATGACACACATTTCCAATTAGTTACCTTAACCTCCGCACTCCGAGACGCCTAATTAGAGCAATACCGGGGCTTAAAGGGTTAAAGGGAAACCTACAAGGGGATATAGACAGGCTGGGTGAGTGGGCGGAGATTTGGCAGATGCAATACAATATTGGAAAATGTGAGGTTATGCACCTTGGCAGGAAAAATCAGAGAGCAAGTTATTATCTTAATGGCGAGAAACTGGAAAGTACTGCACTACGAAGGGATCTGGGGGTCCTAGTGCAAGAAAATCAAAAAGTTAGTATGCAGGTGCAGCAGGTGATCAAGAAGGCCAACAGAATGTTGGCTTTTATTGCTAGGGGGATAGATTATAAAAACAGGGAGGTATTGCTGCAGTTATATAAGGTATTGGTGAGACCGCACCTGGAATACTGCATACAGTTTTGGTGTCCATACTTAAGAAAAGACATACTTGCTCTCGAGGCAGTACAAAGAAGGTTCACTCGGTTAATCCCGGGATGAGGGGGTGGACATATGAGGAGAGGTTGAGTAGATTGGGACTCTACTCATTGGAGTTCAGAAGAATGAGAGGCGATCTTATTGAAACATATAAGATTGTGAAGGGGCTTGATCGGGTGGATGCGGTAAGGATGTTCCCAAGGATGGGTGAAACTAGAACTAGGGGCATAATCTTAGAATAAGGGGCTGCTCTTTCAAAACTGAGATGAGGAGAAACTTCTTCACTCAGAGGGTAGTAGGTCTGTGGAATTTGCTGCCCCAGGAAGCTGTGGAAGCTACATCATTAAATAAATTTAAAACAGAAATAGATAGTTTCCTAGAAGTAAAGGGAATTAGGGGTTACGGGGAGCGGGCAGGAAATTGGACATGAGGCTGAGTTCGGATCGGTCGAGGCTCTGTGGGTGGCAGAGCGGGCCCAGGGGCTGAGTGGCCGGGTCCTGCTCCTACTTCTTGTGTTCTTTAGATTTGAGGTTAGGATCAGATCAGCCATGATCTTATTGAATGGCGGAGCAGGCTCGAGGGGCCGATTGGCCTACCCCTGCTCTATTTCTTATGTTCTTATGTAAATTATGAGGCCAGGTCGCAGAGACTAGGCTTGTGTTCCCTTGAGTATGGAAGATTGAGGGGTGACCTGATCGAGGCGTTTAAAATGTCAAAAAGGATTCGATAGATTAGCTGCGGAGAAACTATTTCCTCTGGTGGGGGAATCCAGAACAAGGGGGAATAACCTTAAAATTAGTTCAGGATGAAAACAGGAAGCAGCTTTCTCACACAAAGGGTCGTGGAAATCGAGAACGCTCTCCCCCGAAAAGGCCGTGGATGCTGGGGGACAATCAGAGCTTTCAAGACTGAGATCGACAGTATTGTTGTTGGGTGAGGGTATCAAGGGATAGGGAGCAAACGGGGGGAAATGGATTTCAGGTACAGATCAGCCAGGATCTAACTGAATGGCGGAACAGGATCGAGGGGCTAAATGGTTTCCTCCCATTCCTATGTTCCTAAGGCGGGTAAATTAATTTGAGGTACAGATCAGCCAGGATCTAATTGAATGGCAGAACAATAGAATATAAGAGCAGGGAGGTTATGATGGAGCTATACAAAGCGCTAGTTAGGCCACAGCTGGAATACTGTGTGCAGTTCTGGTCGCCACACTATAGGAAGGATGTGATTGCATTGGAGAGGGTGCAGAGGAGATTCACCAGGATGTTACCTGGGCTGGAGCGCTTCAGTTATGAGGAGAGACTGGACAGGCTGGGGTTGTTTTCCTTAGAGCAGAGAAGGCTGAGGGGGGACCTGATTGAGGTGTACAAAATTATGAGGGGCATCGATAGGGTAGATAGAAAGGAACTTTTCCCCTTAGTAGAGGGGTCAATAACCAGGGGGCATAGTTTCAAGGTAAGGGGCAGGAGGTTTAGAGGGGATTTGAGGAAAAACTTTTTCACCCAGAGGGTGGTTGGAATCTGGAACTCACTGCCTGAAAGGGTGGTAGAGGCAGGAACCCTCACAACATTCAAGAAGCATTTAGATGAACACTTGAAACGCCATAGCATACAAGGCTACGGATCAAGTGCTGGAAAATGGGATTAGAATAGACAGGGCTTGATGGCCGGCGCGGACACGATGGGCCGAAGGGCCTCTTTCTGTGCTGTATAACTCTATGGCAGGCTGGAGGGGCTGAACGGCCTCCTTCTGTTCCTAACGCGCCGGGTCTGAAATTTGGACACCCCGACATTACTGGACTCCTGAAGAGTGGACGTGGGAGCCTGAATGGAGCATCAGCTCCTGAATGGCCGCTCGCAGAGCAGGGAGAGAACCCGGGTTTGAACCCTTGGCCTGTGCCAGACTAATCATCATCAGCAGCAACAATTGAGTTCGCTGATCCTGGGCCAGCGAGAGAAAGAAGTCCAGAGCTCCTGCTCACTATCCTGTGGCTCCTATTGGAATCAGGATGAGGACAGGATTGAGCTTGGCTGTGATGTCCCCCCCCAAGGTAACTATTCAAGGTCGCACATCAACAATGACCTTCTGGGACAAATTAGCAGGGGCTCGCCCATGGGAGGAGAGGTGGGACAGAACCTGGAGTTCAAAAAAATCCCCAAGTAATGGCCCGAAAATTAGACCTAATACGCGAGAGTACGCACTGTGTACTCTCGCGTATTAGGTCCCGAATTGCCGGTTTCCTGCATGCACTGCGCATGCGCGGGAAACCGGCACTTCGTGTATTGCGAAGGGGGCGGTTCCTAAGTGAACCGCGTGGGCACTACAGGCTGTGTGCACGCAGCGCACTTAGTTTTTTTTCAGGTTTGAACGCGCAGGTAAGTGGTGAAGATTTTACACATAAAGAAAGCAGGCGTAGGACCCCCTTTTAACAAGGTAAGTAGTTAATTAAGTGTTATTTAAAAAAAATTTCAACAGGTTTATCTTTTTTAGAGACTTTAAAGAAAGGTAAGTTTATTTTTATAACTTTTAAAAAGAATTTAAATGTTTCAAAATTTATTTTTGTTTAAAGTGGTTAATTTATTTAACTATAGTTATTTTATTAATGTGATGGCTTTTTAAAAAAATTTAATTGAGGTTTAGCTGTTCTTTTGGAGGCTTGTAGTATTCATAGCTTTGACAGCTCTTGCCGTCAAAACTATGAATGAAAGATGGTGTGCTGCCATTGGCTCTAACTGTCCCACGTGATCCCAGAGCTCGCACGAACTAATTGCGCCTCTGGGACACGCGAGCACTGCACGCCGGCAACAGGGAGAGGCCCTCAAACTGAAGATCGTGTGGGCCCCAAACAAAAAGGTAGGCGCGGAGTGCGATATCGCGGGGAATCCTTACCCCCGCGGCAACCATCGATGTTTAATTTCTGGGCCAATCTCTAGAAAAGGGAAGGTGACCTAATCGAGGTCTTTAAGATTATGAAGGGGTTCGATAGGGTAGACGTAGAGAAGATGTTTCCACTTGTGGGGGGAGACCAGAACTAGGAGCCATAAATATAAGATAGTCGCCAATAAATCCAACAGGGAATTCAGGAGACGCTTCTTTAACCAGAGAATGTGGAACGCGTGACCACAGGGATTAGTTGAGGCGAATAGCATAGATGCATTTAGGAAAGAAAGACTTGCATTATAGTGCCTTTCTCAACCTCAGGACACCCCAAAGCACTTTACAGCCAATGAAACACTTTTCACTGTGGGAAGCACGACAGCAAAGTCGGTCCCACAAACAGCAATGTGATGTTACTTGAGCAAAAGTGAGAAGCCGCACAACACCAGGTTATAGTCCAACAGTTTTATTTGAAATCACAAGCTTTCGGAGCTGTTGCCCCTTCGTCCTTCACCTGACGAAGGAGCAGCCCCTCTGAAAGCTTGTGATTTCAAATAAAACTGTTGGACTATAACCTGGTGTTATGCGACTTCTCACTTTTGTCCACCCCAGTCCAACACCGACCGGCATCTCCGCATCATGTTGCTTGAGGAACGAGGAGACTGCTCTTCTTTGAAATAGTGCCATGGGATCTTTTACATCCACCAGAGAGAGCGCCTCGGTTTAATGTCTCATCCGAAAGACAGCACCTCCGACATTGCAGCACTCCCTCAGCACTGCAGTGTCAGTCTAGATTTTTGTGCTCTAGTCTCATGGAGTGGGACTTGAACCCACAACCTTCGGACTCAGAGGTGAGAGTGCTACCCACGGAGCCACAGCTGACACACGAGCCAGTTAAGGGGAAGCTAGATAAGTACATGAGGGAGAAAGGAATGGACGGTTATACTGATTGGGTGGGAGGAGGCTCGTGTGGAGCGTGAACCAGTTGGGCCGAATGGCCTGTTTGCGTGCTGTAAAATTCGATGTAATTCGATGTAAATCGACCATCTCATAACAGGAGCAAGCGTTTTTTCTGTTCATGAGTTCCACGGACCTGGCGTTAATGTGCCTGGGATTTTAAGTGAGATTCATTCAGCGCAGTAGCAAAATACATTTCAAAACTAATATCGCTTGTTTGCCCTTGGAAAGCCGGGAATGATTAATATTCCAATGAAGCAACATCATTTATTAATTTATTGGCCAGAGACAGTCCAGCTGTGCAAGAGCCTCCGACTGAGCCTATAAATACTCGAATGTATAACCACCTTCAAGTCTCAGGATGGGAAAGGCTGCGGACAGAATAATTTAGCGCGAGTTTTGCAGTTGTCATCACACTGTGTTGTCAGTGCTGAAGGCACTGTGCGCAGTTCTGGTCGCCACACTATAGGAAGCATGTGATTGCATTGGAGAGGGTGCAGAGGAGATTCACCAGGATGTTACCTGGGCTGGAGCGCTTCAGCTATGAGGAGAGACTGGACAAATAAAGAGGTTGAGTTTACAGTGGCTGACTGACACGTGTGATATACGGCTTAGCTCTTAAAGTGATGTGAAGATAGGATCGTTCTTTTGATGCGATGCACTTTGTATAAACAGGGTTTTTATCTCCCTGATTCTTCTGGTTCCCCTCAAGGTTTCAGCGGCGATGAAATGTGCTCTTATCTCAGAACACAGAGCTCCGGTTGTCTGGCACATTCTTCCGAGCACAACAAGCTGTTGGGTGGACACCTCACTGACGATAGGCCAGTGACACCAGCCTGAGCTGGTTTCTCACAGGCCCACCCATTCACCTTTAATCGTGCGCCGCGCAACTGACTCGATATTAATCTGGAGGGCAAAAAATGGAATTCTTTTACGCAGCGAGTTGTTGTGATCAGAAGAGGAATTGGAGAGCCGTCTTTCGGACGAGACCTCAAACCGAGGCCACTTCTGCCCTCTCGGGTGGATGTAAAAGATCCCCGGGGCACTATTTCGAAGAACAGCAGCGGAGTTCTCCCCGGTGTCCTGGGGCCAATATTTATCCCTCAATCAACATCACTAAAAAACAGATTATCTGGTCATTAGCACATTGCTGTCTGTGGGAGCTTGCTGTGCGCAAATTGGCTGCTGTGTTTCCTACATTATAACAGTGACCACACTTCGAAAGTACTTCATTGGCTGTTAATCGCTTTGGGAGGTCTTTCTTTATGAGAAAGTCCACACAAAATGGTTGCTCCAGGCTACCCTTCATTCACAGTTTCAATCATCAGCAGTAACCAGAAGTGACTGAGAGACGCTTATCTACAGATGATATTTTTCCAAGTCAGGATGGTGTGTGACTTGTAGGGGAACTTGGAGGTGGTGGTGTTCCCATGCGCCTGCTGCCCTTGTCCTTCTAGGTGGAAGAGGTCGCGGGTTTGGGAGGTGCTGCCGAAGAAGCCTTGGCGAGTTGCTGCAGTGCATCTTGTAGCTGGTACACACTGCAGCCACGGTACGCCGGTGGTGGAGGGAGTGAATGTTTAAGGTGGTGGATGGGGTGCCAATCAAGCGGGCTGCTTTGTCCTGGATGGTGTCGAGCTTCTAGAGTGTTGTTGGAGTTGCGCTCATCCAGGCAAGTGGAGAGTATTCCATCACACTCCTGACTTGTGCCTTGTAGATGGTGGAAAGGCTTTGGGGAGTCAGGAGGTGAGACATTCGCCGCAGAATACCCGGCCTCTGACCTGCTCTTGTTGCCGCAGTATTTATGTGTGGCCACTTCAGTGGCTGTAAAATGCTTTGGGAGATCCAGTGGTTATGAAAGGCACTGTCAAAATGCAAGTCTTTCTTTCCTTGCGCAGTGGGCTTTTGGAATTGTTTAGGAGCTTGGATGAACAGCAAAGGTCCACAGAGCAAGACTTGACCAATCAGGGGCTGCCAGCTCTGGCTGGCTGGATTCCTGGAGGTTGCATCACATGACCTCCTCCTTGCAGCTGCCCCGCCCCCCAGGCTCCCCCCATTGGTCACCCAACCTGTCCATCATTGTTGCGATCTGGAACGCACGGCCGGAAAGGGCGGTGGGAGCAGATTCAATAGTACAGGAAACTCTTTATTAACCGGCACCGACGGGACCGGCGTGGTGCCGGTTAATCAAAAAGTCCGGATAATGGAGAGTTATATCTCCCAACGTACGAGAGCCCCGTACACACTGACATGCGCCTGCATTCGGAGCTCCGTCTCCCCGGGGACCGCCAGCTGACCATCTGTCGTGTTCGCTGCCTACCCGGGCTGCACATTCCCCTCCCAATCTACACGCTCCGATACAAGGCAAACGCCTCGGGGGTTTTTTTTAAGTTAATTTTAAACGAGAGATGAAGGAAAACCCCGGTTACCTACTCAAGAATTTTGCCGGTTAAGAGAGATTTCCGGATATTTGGGTGTCGGTTAATAAAGAGTTTCCTGTAACTTTCAAAAAGAGGAATTGGATAAATAGTTGAAGGGAATTTTTTTTTTTTTTTTTTAACAGGGCTAAGGGGAGTGGAACTACTTGGAGAGCTCGATCAAAGAGCCGGCACAGGCACGATGGGCCGAACGGCCTCCTCCTGTGCTGTATCATTTGATGAAAGCACCGAGGAGAGAGTAAGGTGGCTCTTCAATGGTGCCTTTAATGAATATGAGCACATGAGGCACAGAGAGAATCCGCAGAAGATTGCTGGTCCACTGACTCGACCAGATAATGTTGTCTGCACCACATCCACATCCCAAGGCCTTTACACCACGTGTGTGACCGTCTGACATCACCCCATCGCCAGCAAGTGCCGTTGCCATGACATCTGCACCAGACGTGCCAGGAATTCCCGCCCTTTCCCCGGAAGGGTCCTTTGTTTGCGGGAATTTGTCCCCCCAGGCGCAGGTTCAAAAGCCGGGAAGACGCAGCTCCGGGCTTGTTTAGGAAGAAGTTGGAAAAAGCCCAGGAGTGACGCAAGGGGCAGGCCGAGGCCTGCAATGGAGCCAAGGTGGAAAGTTCACGCTTCTGACTGAATGTGTCAGGGGAGACCAGGGAAAGAGGGAGCGAAACGGTTGGGAGGGAGGAGAGGTGTTGAACAAAGGCTGGGATCTCCACTGGGATGGAGATAGGAGGGAGATCACACTGCTCCCGAGCCATCGCCAGGTACCAGTTGCTTAGCAACGTCCAAGTGAGTATGTTGAATGTTCTGCAGCCACCACTGGGACCTCTTTTAGAATTCAAACAGCGACATCAAATCGTCAGCGGATTAAATGTCCTCTCTGGGGGTTTCCTTTCTTCCACTCCATTGCTTGGATTCCTTTTGTTGAATGTTTCCAGGTAAACAGACAGGTCGGCAGTGGAAGCAACCTGGAGACGGCCCAACTCCAGCTGAGAGAATCATCGAGGCGCCGGGCACCACGGCAACCTGGAGAGAACACCGATCCTCGGAACTACAGCGCCACCCTCGGGGAGTGTGCGGGGGGGGAGTGTGCGGGGGGGGGAGTGTGCGGGGGGGGGGGGAGTGTGCGGGGGGTGGGGGGGAGTGTGCGGGGGGTGGGGGGAGTGTGCGGGGGGAGTGTGCGGGGGGGGGAGCCTGCGGGGGGGAGCGTGCGGGGGGGAGCGTGCGGAGGGGGGAGTGTGCGGGGGGGGAATGTGCGGGGGGGGGGGGGAGTGTGCGGGGGGGAGCGTGCGGGGGGGAGCGTGCGGAGGGGGGAGTGTGCGGGGGGGGGAATGTGCGGGGGGGGGGGGGAGTGTGCGGGGGGGAGCGTGCGGGGGGGAGCGTGCGGAGGGGGGGGAGTGTGCGGGGGGAGTGTGCGGGGGGGAGCGTGCGGGGGGGAGCGTGCGGGGGGGAGCGTGCGGGGGGGAGCGTGCGGAGGGGGGAGCGTGCGGAGGGGGGAGCGTGCGGAGGGGGGAGCGTGCGGAGGGGGGAGTGTGCGGGGGGGGGAGTGTGCGGGGGGGGGGGGGGGAGTGTGCGGGGGGGGAGTGTGCGGGGGGGAGTGTGCGCGGGGGGGGGGGAGTGTGCGGGGGGAGTGTGCGGGGGGGGAGCCTGCGGGGGGGAGCGTGCGGGGGGAGCGTGCGGGGGGAGCGTGCGGAGGGGGCAGCGTGCGGAGGGGGGAGTGTGCGGGGGGGGGGGGGGGGGAGTGTGCGGGGGGGGAGTGTGCGGGGGGGAGTGTGCGCGGGGGGGGGGGAGTGTGCGGGGGGGGAGTGTGCGGGGGGGGGGGGGA
>CM059449.1:11322268-11444768 GCA_030390025.1 Squalus acanthias
AGGCGTGCGAAGACTACAGGAGGACCAAGTCCAACTCCAAACTCACGTCCAAGGCCAAGAAGATCTTCGAGGAGTTCATTGCTACCCATGCCCCGAGAGAGGTAAGAGCGGGGAAGTTCCTCAACCAATCAGCTCCCACTGGGACCCAGAACTCTGGGTTTTGCCATCCAAATTCCGAGACTCGATGGCTACAGAGTAAAGACGTCTTACTGCAATTATACAGGGCCCTGGTGAGACCACACCGGCAGTATTGGGAACAGTTTTGGTCTCCTTCCCAAAGAAAGGATATACTTGTCATAGAGGGAGTGCAGCGAAGGTTCACCAGACTGCAGGGCGCGTTCAGTACTGCCCCTCCGACAGTGAAACGCTCCCTCAGTACTGACCATCCATCAGTGCAGCGCTCCCTCAATATTGTCCCTCCGACAGTGCAGCGCTCCCTCAGTAATGCCCCTCCGACAGTGAAACGCTCCCTCAGTACTGCCCCTCCGACAGTGAAACGCTCCCTCAATATTGTCCCTCCGACAGTGCAGCGCTCCATCAGTACTGCCCCTCCGACAGTGCAGCGCTCCCTCAGTACTGCCCCTCCGACAGTGCAGCGCTCCATCAGTACTGCCCCTCCGACAGTGCAGCGCTCCCTCAGTACTGCCCTCTCCGACAGTGCAGCGCTCCCTCAGTACTGCCCCTCCGACAGTGAAATGCTCCCTCAGTACTGTGCCTCCGACAGTGCAGCGCTCCCTCACTACTGCCCCTCCGACAGTGCAGCGCTCCCTCAGTACTGACCCTCCGACAGTGCAGCGCTCCCTCAGTACTGTCCCTCCGACAGTGCAGCGCTCCCTCAGTACTGCCCCTCCGACAGTGCAGCGCTCCCTCAGTACTGCCCCTCCGACAGTGCAGCGCTCCCTCAGTACTGACCCTCTGACAGTGCAGCACTCGCTCAGTACTGCCCCTCCGACAGTGCAGTGCTCCCTCAGTACTGACACTCCGACAGTGCAGCACTCCCTCAGTACTGCCCCTCCCACAGTGTAGCACTCCCTCAGTACTAACCCTCTGACAGTGCAGCGCTCCCTCAGTACTACCCCTCTGACAGTGCAGTGCTTCCTCAGTACTGCCCCTCTGACAGTGCAGCACTCCCTCAGTACTGCCCCTCTGACAGTGCAGCACTCCCTCAGTACTGCCCCTCTGACAGTGCAGCACTCCCTCAGTACTGCCCCTCCCACAGTGTAGCACTCCCTCAGTACTAACCCTCTGACAGTGCAGTGCTCCCTCAGTACTGCCCCTCTGACAGTGCAGCGCTCCCTCAGTACTGTCCCTCCGACAGTGCAGCGCTCCCTCAGTACTGCCCCTCCGACAGTGCAGCGCTCCCTCAGTACTGCCCCTCCGACAGTGCAGCGCTCCCTCAGTACTGCCCCTCCGACAGTGCAGCGCTCCCTCAGTACTGCCCCTCCGACAGTGCAGCGCTCCCTCAGTACTGCCCCTCCGACAGTGCAGCGCTCCCTCAGTACTGCCCCTCCGACAGTGCAGCGCTCCCTCAGTACTGCACCTCCGACAGTGCAGCGCTCCCTCAGTACTGCCCCTCCGACAGTGCAGCGCTCCCTCAGTACTGGCCCTCCGACAGTGCAGCGCTCCCTCAGTACTGCCCCTCTGACAGTGCAGCACTCCCTCAGTACTGGCCCTCGGACAGTGCAGCGCTCCCTCAGTACTGCCCCTCCGACAGTGCAGCGCTCCCTCAGTACTGCCCCTCTGACAGTGCAGCACTCCCTCAGTACTGCTCCTCCGACAGTGCAGCACTCCCTCAGTACTGCCCCTCCGACAGTGCAGCGCTCCCTCAGTACTGCCCCTCCGACAGTGCAGCGCTCCCTCAGTACTGCCCCTCCGACAGTGCAGCGCTCCCTCAGTACTGCCCCTCCGACAGTGCAGCGCTCCCTCAGTACTGCCCCTTTGACAGTGCAGCGCTCCCTCAGTACTGCCCCTCCGACAGTGCAGCGCTCCCTCAGTACTGCCCCTCCGACAGTGCAGCGCTCCCTCAGTACTAACCCTCTGACAGTGCAGTGCTCCCTCAGTACTGCCCCTCTGACAGTGCAGCGCTCCCTCAGTACTGTCCCTCCAACAGTGCAGCGCTCCCTCAGTACTGCCCCTCCGACAGTGCAGCGCTCCCTCAGTACTGCCCCTCCGACAGTGCAGCGCTCCCTCAGTACTGCCCCTCCGACAGTGCAGCGCTCCCTCAGTACTGCCCCTCCGACAGTGCAGCGCTCCCTCAGTACTGCCCCTCCGACAGTGCAGCGCTACCTCAGTACTGCCCCTCCGACAGTGCAGCGCTCCCTCAGTACTGCACCTCCGACAGTGCAGCGCTCCCTCAGTACTGCCCCTCCGACAGTGCAGCGCTCCCTCAGTACTGGCCCTCCGACAGTGCAGCGCTCCCTCAGTACTGCCCCTCTGACAGTGCAGCACTCCCTCAGTACTGGCCCTCTGACAGTGCAGCGCTCCCTCAGTACTGCCCCTCCGACAGTGCAGCGCTCCCTCAGTACTGCCCCTCTGACAGTGCAGCACTCCCCCAGTACTGCCCCTCCGACAGTGCAGCACTCCCTCAGTACTGCCCCTCCGACAGTGCAGCGCTCCCTCAGTACTGCCCCTCCGACAGTGCAGCGCTCCCTCAGTACTGCCCCTCCGACAGTGCAGCGCTCCCTCAGTACTGCCCCTCCGACAGTGCAGCGCTCCCTCAGTACTGCCCCTTTGACAGTGCAGCGCTCCCTCAGTACTGCCCCTCCGACAGTGCAGCGCTCCCTCAGTACTGCCCCTCCGACAGTGCAGCGCTCCCTCAGTACTGCCCCTCCGACAGTGCAGCGCTCCCTCAGTACTGCAACTCCGACAGTGCAGCGCTCCCTCAGTACTGCCCCTCCGACAGTGCAGCGCTCCCTCAGTACTACCCCTCCAACAGTGCAGCGCTCCCTCAGTACTGCCCCTCCGACAGTGCCGTGCTCCCTCAGTACTGCCCCTCTGACAGTGCAGCACTCCCTCAGTACTGCCCCTCCCACAGTGTAGCACTCCCTCAGTACTAACCCTCTGACAGTGCAGTGCTCCCTCAGTACTGCCCCTCTGACAGTGCAGCGCTCCCTCAGTACTGTCCCTCCAACAGTGCAGCGCTCCCTCAGTACTGCCCCTCCGACAGTGCAGCGCTCCCTCAGTACTGCCCCTCCGACAGTGCAGCGCTCCCTCAGTACTGCCCCTCCGACAGTGCAACGCTCCCTCAGTACTGCCCCTCCGACAGTGCAGCGCTCCCTCAGTACTGCCCCTCCGACAGTGCAGCGCTCCCTCAGTACTGCCCCTCCGACAGTGCAGCGCTTCCTCAGTACTGCACCTCCGACAGTGCAGCGCTCCCTCAGTACTGCCCCTCCGACAGTGCAGCACTCCCTCAGTACTGGCCCTCCGACAGTGCAGCGCTCCCTCAGTACTGCCCCTCTGACAGTGCAGCACTCCCTCAGTACTGGCCCTCTGACAGTGCAGCGCTCCCTCAGTACTGCCCCTCCGACAGTGCAGCGCTCCCTCAGTACTGCCCCTCTGACAGTGCAGCACTCCCTCAGTACTGCCCCTCCGACAGTGCAGCACTCCCTCAGTACTGCCCCTCCGACAGTGCAGCGCTCCCTCAGTACTGCCCCTCCGACAGTGCAGCGCTCCCTCAGTACTGCCCCTCCGACAGTGCAGCGCTCCCTCAGTACCGCCCCTCCGACAGTGCAGCGCTCCCTCAGTACTGCCCCTCAGACAGTGCAGCGCTCACTCAGTACTGCCCCTCCGACAGTGCAGCGCTCCCTCAGTACTGCCCCTCCGACAGTGCAGCGCTCCCTCAGTACTGCCCCTCCGACAGTGCAGCGCTCCCTCAGTACTGCCCCTCCGACAGTGCAGCGCTCCCTCAGTACTGCCCCTCCGACAGTGCAGCGCTCCCTCAGTACTACCCCTCCAACAGTGCAGCGCTCCCTCAGTACTGCCCCTCCGACAGTGCCGTGCTCCCTCAGTACTGACCCTCCGACAGTGCAGTACTCCCTCAGTACTGCCCCTCTGACAGTGCAGTGCTCCCATGGGCCATGGGCCCCACTTTCATCGGCACCCTGCAGGTGGACTTTGCACTGGGGGTATTGGAGCTGGAATGGGGGGTGATTGTGGGGCATCGCGCCAATCCCGCCTCTTCTGGTCAGGGGTGGGGAGTTGGACATAACCCTCCACCCTCTCCCAGCCCCCCACCTCTGACAGAGTTTGGTGACTTGTAAATCTGACTTCCTTTTCCTCTCATGTTTTCTCTCTCTCCCCCCCCAGGTCAACTTAGATTCCCACACGAGGGACGTGACCTCCAGTAACATCCTGAGCCCCACCCGCTCGACCTTCGACCTGGCTCAGAAGCGGATCTACGGCCTGATGGAGAAGGACTCCTACCCACGATTCCTCCGCTCCGAGCTCTACATGGACTTGACGAGCCCAAAGCAGCTGAACGGAGTGGCGTAGGGAGTCGAGGGAGGTGGTGGGGTTGGGGCGGGGGGGGGCCATATTCAGAATGCCCATCTTCGACCTCTTGCCCAAGTTTGCATGCCCCCTGACACCTATTCCCAACCCTTTCAGGGCAGAACCTCAGGCATGTCCTCTTAAATGTGTTGCCAGATTCATGAGAGGAATTGACGGAAACATTCCCACTCGGGGATGGCCAGCGGTAACGCAAACAGGAGCGTGGTCAAGGAGGTCCTCCATTTTTTTTATCGTTGCCACGGTGACCTTATTGTGCCATGCATGTCTTTTTTCCCTAACTATCCGAGATGGCCGCCAGCTGAAGGAACGAAGGACGTGGATATCTGAAGCCTTGTTGTGCCAAAGGCCAATATATTTATTGTTCCCTGCCATCGTGGACTCACCGAGCAAGCACTTTGAGAAAGGTCAATGCATCCTGCACACCACGAGCTGGAACGCAGCCAGGGGGAAGCTGGTGGATTGAGGGTCCCCTTGGTGTTGTAGGATCAATCTTGCCTCTCTTCCCTACTAGGACCAAGACTGTCTCACTGCGTACACTTTAGTTCCCTTCGAGTTTCGTTGCGTTCTATTTATTGTGTTCCGACTAGCGAGCATTTCTTCATTCATTCCTGCCTCCTCTCCAATTTTGAACCCCAGCGTCCCTTCCAACTCTCCTGGGGCCGGGAGACGACTCAATGCTTATCCGGGCGGAGGCTCGTTACGTGTGTGAGCCTGGGCAGTGTCGGCGAGGCTATCCGACCGCGGGAGGCATCACGGGCGTGCCTGATCCTGTCCCCACCCGAAGGCACACGGAAAATCGCCTGCCCATGTTGCACCCAGCCCTGATATTCCTCTGCATTGGCTGAAAGTTGAAACTTCGCCCCCCCCCCACTGTCGCTGGGTGGCATCTGGCTCATTTCTTCCTCGCCCTCAGTCTAGGGGCACTGAGGCTAATTATAGCACACCTGTCGCCACCTTCGGACTGAGAGAAGCTTAACTTCGCCCGGATTGGGAATTGAACCTGGAGACCTTCCTGGGTCTGTATGAGCTGAAGTTTTACTACCAGGCAATGCACTTAACCCACTGCGCCATGGCAGTGCTCCCGGCTGTCAGTTCAACCAGCGATTACAGACGGTCCAGAGCTAAATCTGGAGGAGGATTCTTCTTAATTGCCATCAGAAACTTGGAACAATCCATCCATGAGAATCCATCGCCATGGACAAGCGCAGGAACACTCAACCACAAGCGTTTGTTCATCCCTCTTAACCTATTCTCTGACTCCATGCTAAAGGAATGATCGATTGACTTTAGACTTTGGGATCTTTCGACGATTGCATCCTGGACTCAGCCTGCAAGCCTCCTTGGACTGGCCAAGAGACAAGAGCATATGCGTTCCAGTGGGCCTGCCGGAATATCCCACGTGGACCTGTTCCATTCCATCCTTACACATTCCTAGACAGGCTGGGCCAGACCCGCCGTCAGACAAATGTTCACCCCACCTCCCTTCACCTCCCCCTCCACAGGTACTGGACACATCCCTCTTCCAACTTTGCCTCTGGTGGCCCACAGTACAGAGAGGATCAGCAGAAGGGAGAAGAGCCTTTGGGATTTCAGCCGATAGGAGATTGCTCTAGAGTGGGGTGGGGGGGAGTCGGCAATAATAATAGGATTGGAACAAATCTGATCCATGGATCTAAAGAATGGGGCTCCCATTCCCAATCCCAATCACATTAATTCCCAATCCCATTCACATTTCCAATCCCATTCACATTCCCAATCCCATTCCCAATCCTATTCACATTCTCAATCACATCCCCAATCCCATTCCCAATCCCAATCCCATTCATATTCCCACATTCACGTTCTCAATCCCATTCACATTCCCAATCCCAATCACATTCCCAATCCCATTCACATTCCCAAACACATTCACATTCCCAATCACATTCCCAATCACAATCACATTCCCAATCCTATTCACATTCCCAATCCCAATCACATTCCCAATCCCATTCACATTCTCAATCCCATTCACATTCCCAATCTCATTCACATTCCCAATCCCATTCACATTCCCAAACACATTCACATTCCCAATCTCATTCACATTCCCAAACATATTCACATTCCCAATCCCATTCATATTCCCTATTCCGATCACACTCAATATACGATTCACATGTCCAATGCCATTCCCATTCCCAGTTTCATTCACATTCCCACTCCCAATCCCATTCCCATTCCCAATCCCATTCACATTCCCAATTGCAATCCCATCCCAATCTGGAACTGAAGGGCTGATTTTAACCCTGTGGGATTGGATTGTGTCGATGGTTAAAATGGCAGTCGGACGCGTCCCTCTGCGTTCCTATCCTGTTCGCACCCGCCACCGTTTTAGCAGCGGGGTTTTCGGCAGGAAACGGGGTTGCCCACCACAGCCAGGCAGGGGCCTCATTAATATTAAAATGGCGGGGTCTCATGGCATCATTCGCACCTTGACGCGATTTAAGCTGCCGATCGCGGCAATGGCGGCCAGTACATGAGACGCCGGTGACGGAGCAGGCGTGCTCCTCTGGGCCCCACGAGGAAACCTTGGGCCTCCCCTGTCCTGGGCTTCCCTTCCCCTCCCCCGACTGCAATAGTCTCCGGACGCCCTGTCCACCACCCCGCCCCCCGCCCACCCCCCATTGCCCGACCACTCACCTTAAGCCAGGAGCCGTTCCCTCGGCTCCCTGGTCGCGTCCACCTGCCGCCCAATATCCCGCTCCAATCTGGCAGCCAGGTAACGATTCCCGCCGGGTTTGGGCAGAGAGTCTGTGTTGAACCATTTAAATAAAGCCCTGGAGTTAAAATTGGGCCCCCGCGCGACACACTTAACGCCCTGAGTTAAAATCGGGCCTAAAGATTCGGAATTCTGAAGCCTGCCCTTTGTTGGAGACACATGTTTATAAATCCTGATTGGCATCAAAGGAGGGAGCATTAACCGGGCCAGAGATGAGTTAACAGTAGGGTGTCTGCACTAATGTCCTTGTATATTAAATGAAGGAAATAAAAATACACAGGTTCATTCCAACAGAAGCCTGGCTACCACAACATCAGCGTATCAATAGCACGTCAATAAGTAAACTAAGAAGAATGGATATTTTATTATTAATCATTCTCGGGATGTCGCGGGCAAGGTTGGCATTCATGGAGCATCGCTAGTTGCCGATACAACCGAGTGGCCCGCTCAGCCTCTCCAGAGGGCAGTTAAGAGTCAGCCACATTGGGGTGTGGGACGGGAGTCACGTATAGGCCGGACCGGGTAAGGACAGCAGGCTTCCTTCCCTAAAGGCCACTGGGACTAATGTGGTATGAAAGTGCCCAATGTTCGTGCACGAGCGCACGTTGAGCCAACAGCGAGTTCCCTATCTTGGCTGAGCCGTTAGGAGGTGGAGGAAAGATGAACAGGTAAACTGTCCTGCGCTGGGGTCAACACAGAGGCCTGGAGTCAGAGGCTTTGTTGTTCAGAGTCACTGCGTGGTGCTCGGGTCAGTTCAGGATTCTGCGCACTACCGTAACGCACTGCAGGTCAGTGACACCCTGCCCCCACCTCTCCACACAGCCTCGTAAGAGGGTCTTTGATTGGGACAGGCTCGGAAATACTGGGGTTTTCACCCTGGCCTTTACGGTACCGTATCGGTCGCCTGGAAAATGCCCCGGAATTGAATCTCAGACGGGAAGTATAACGCGTGTCCGATTTGACACCGCCATTTTTTTTTTTTACCCATTCATCTCACGGCCCGATCGCGCATCGGGAAAGCGACGCGGGCAGCAGGCGGCCCGAGGAATTGAGCGCTGGGATCGCCCCTCTCGTCGACGCACTCGCATCACAGAATTCGTTCGCGTCAGCCCGCTGGACAGCGCCGGGTGTTGACCAGGTCGACGGGAGGAGATCCCTATCCCTGCAGCTGATCGGGAGACCAGGACCTGCTTGGGTGTGTCGGCGCGGGGGGGCGGTGGGGGGGAGAAATTGGGTCATTCGCACTCGGGAAAATTATCGAAAGGTGCAAAGCCTGTGCTGCAACAAGTCCTTTGGTGCGGTTAAAGCCTCGTTAGAAATTAATGGGAGGCAGGCTTGTGGAAGACACATAACTGAGAAATCATTTACAGGAACCACATCAAAGTGACTGACTGTTTTGAGCAACAAGTTCTGCTTCCTCGGCTTTCAGAAGCAGCCTGTCCGTCTCCAATGGCAACGGGACTGGGCTGTATCCAGTCAACTGCCTTGTGCTCCAGAGAATTTCATCGAAAGCCGTGTCTAGCTAACCGCCTCTTTCCCCGCTGCGCTGGATAAACACGCCCTCGGTGAAGGGTTGGCGGCACGCTCTCACTTTCTGCTTTGCTTAATTATCCCTCCGGTTGGTCGGGAGCAGGGCCTATCAGACACGCCTCTGAGTCAGAAGGTCGTGGGTTTGAGTCCCACTCCAGTGACCTGAGCACATAATCTCGGCTGACACTCCCAGTGCAGCATTGAGGGAGCGCCGCGCTGTCGGAGGTGCCGTCTGTCGGATAAGACATTAAACCGAGGCCCCCGTCTGACCTCTCAGGTGGACGTAAAAAATCCCACGGCCACTATTTCGAAGAAGAGCGATGGGTTGCATATCGGTTTCCTCTCCTCGGCTTTTTTTTGCTGCAAAATGACTTCTTCCTCTTTAAATCAGTAAAGAAAGAAATACTTGCATTTCTATAGCAGCTTTAACGACCTCAGGACATCCCAAAGCGCTTTAAAGACTATGAAGTACTTTTGAAGTGGAGACACTGTTGTAATGTAGGAAACGCGGCAGCCAATTGGCGCACAGCAAGGTTCCACAAACAGCAATGGGATAATGACCAGATAATTTGGCTTTTTTTAAGTGATGTTGGTTGAGGCCCTAGAACACCGGGGAGAACTCCCCTGCTCGTCTTCCAAATTGTGGACGTGGGATTTTTACTGTCCACCTGATATGGCGGACGGGGCCTCAGTTTAATGTCTCATCCGAAAGACGGCACCTCCGACAGTGCAGCGTTCCCTCAGTACTGCCCCTCCGACAGTGCGGCACTCCCTCAGTACCGTCCCTCCGACAGTGCAGCACTCCCTCAGTACCGTCACTCCGACAGTGCAGCGCTCCCTCAGTACTGCCCCTCCAACAGTGCGGCGCTCCCTCAGTACTGACCCTCTGACAGTGCAGCACTCCCTCAGTACTGCCCCTCTGACAGTGCAGCACTCCCTCAGTACCGTCCCTCCGACAGTGCAGCGCTCCCTCAGTACTGCCCCTCCAACAGTGCGGCGCTCCCTCAGTACTGCCCCTCTGACAGTGCAGCGCTCCCTCAGTACTGCCCCTCTGACAGTGCAGCGCTACCTCAATACCGTCCCTCCGATAGTGCAGCGCTCCCTCAGTACTACCCCTCTGACAGTGCAGCGCTCCCTCAGTACTGCCCATCTGTCAGTGCAGCGCTCCCTCAGTACTGCCCCCCTGACAGTGCAGCGCTCCCTCAGTACTGCCCATCTGACAGTGCAGCGCTCCCTCAGTACTGCCCCTCCGACAGTGCAGTGCTCCCTCAGTACTGCCCCTCCGACAGTGCGGCGCTCCCTCAGTACTGCCCCACTGACAGTGCAGTACTCCCTCAGTACCGTCCCTCCGACAGTGCAGCGCTCCCTCAGTACTGCCCCTCTGTCAGTGCAGGGCTCCCTCAGTACTGTCCCTCTGACAGTGCAGCGCTCCCACAGTACTACCCCTCCGACAGTGCAGCGCTCCCTCAGTACTGCCCCTCTGTCAGTGCGGCGCTCCCTCAGTACTGCCCCTCCGACAGCGCAGTGCTCCCTCAGTACTGCCCCTCCGACAGTGCAGCGCTCCCTCAGTACTGCCCACCGACAGTGCAGTACTCCCTCAGTACCGTTCCTCCGATAATGCAGCGCTCCCTCAGTACTGACCCTCCGAGAGTGCAGCGCTCCCTCAGTACTGACCCTCTCTCAGTGCAGTGCTCCCTCAGTACTGCCCCTCCGACAGTGCAGCGCTCCCTCAGTACTGCCCCTCTGACAGTGCAGTACTCCCTCAGTACCGTCCCTCCGACAGTGCAGCGCTCCCTCAGTACTGCCCCTCCGACAGTGCAGTACTCCCTCAGTACTGCCCCTCCGACAGTGCAGCGCTCCCTCAGTAATGCCCCTCCGACAGTGCAGCGCTCCCTCAGTACTGACCCTCCGACAGTGCAGCGCTCCCTCAGTACTGACCCTCCGACAGTGCAGCGCTCCCTCAGTACTGCCCCTCCAACAGTGCAGCGCTCCCTCAGTACTGCCCCTCCGACAGTGCAGCACTCCCCCAGTACTGGCACTGGAGTATCAGCCTAGGTTTTATGCTCGATGTGGTGGAGTGGATAGCCTGTTCTATCCAGAAGCTCTCATCCCGTTTTCATCCCACTGAAATCAATGGAAAGGAAAATCAAACAGGCGGCAGCCAATTCGCGCACAGCAAGCTCCCACAGACAGCAAAGTGATAATGACCAGATAATCTGTTTTTAATGATGTTGGTTGAGGGATAAATATTGTCCCCCGGACAACTCCCCTTCTTGATTCTAAATAATGCCACCGGATCTTTTACATCCACCTGAGAGAGCAGACAGGGCCTCGGTTTAACATCTCATCCGAAAGGCGGCACCTCCGACAGTGCAGCACTCCCTTAGTACTACACTGGAGTGTCAGCTTGGATTTTGGTGCTCAAGTCTATGGAGTGGGACTTGAACCCACAACCTTCTGAGTTAGAGCCAAGCTGACACCCACTAAAGCGCAATCAATCGTTTTCATCCTAATTTGATCTGTTCTGCTCCTGACGGCACTGCCACAGGTTGGTGGTCAGGCTCCACAGTGCTCAAGTATCTCAGCCGCTTGGCCAGTCTTCATGGGTGTTTCATACATTCATTCCTGGGTTATGGGCATCGCTGGCAAGGCCAGCATTTATTGCCCATTTATTTGCCCCGTGTGGTGAAGGTACTCCCACAGTGCTGTTAGGGAGGGAGTTCCAGGATTCTGACCCAGCGACGATAAAGGAACGGTGATATATTTCCAAGTCAGGATGGTGTGTGTGACTTGGAGGGGAACTTGGAGGTGGTGGTGTTCCCATGCGCCTGCTGCCCTTGTCCTTCTAGGTGGAAGAGGTCGCGGGTTTGGGAGGTGCTGCCGAAGAAGGGCGGGATTGACCTATGAGGAGAGACTATGTAGTTTAGGGATGTACACACTGGAGTTTAGAAGATTGAGAGGGGACCTCATAGAAGTGTATAAAATTCTGACAGGTCTAGACAGACTAGATGCAGAAGGAATGTTTCCCTTGGCGGGTGAGAACAGAACTAGAGGACATAATTTAAGGATAAGGGCTAAACCATTTAGGACAGAAATGAGGGAATTTCTTCACTCAGAGGGTGGTGAACCTGTGGAACTCATTGCCACAGAGGGCAGTGTACGCCAGCTCATTAAATATATTTAAGAGGGAATTAGATATATTTCTACAGGCAAAAGGGGTTAAGGGTTACGGAGAGAAGGCGGGGACGGGATACTGAATTGGAGGATCAGCCATGATCTCATTAAATGGCGGAGCAGGCTCGAAGGGCCGGATGGCCTACTCCTGCTCCTATCTTCTATGTATCTATGTATCTTGTAGATGGTACACACTGCAGCCACGGTACGCCGGTGGTGGAGGGAGTGAATGTTTAAGGTGGTGGATGAAGTGTTGAACAAGCGGGCTGCTTTGTCCTGGATGGTGTCGAGCTTCTTGAGTGTTGTCACTTGCGAACAAGGCCCTTGCCATCCATGAGCTTATCGTGGATGATTGCATCGACTTCATGGCCCTGACTGATCTTGGTTGAGGGGTGATGACACCTTACCCTTAAATGAAGCCTCCCTGCCTGGCTATACCTTCCACCACATGCCCCGCTCAGACCAGCGGTGGCGGTGTGGCTCTCATCACCAAATCACACCTTGGTCTGTCCCCCTATTCCTCCAGCACTTTCTCCTCCTTTGAGCTTCTCACCTTATTCCACCCCTCTCACCTCTCATTTAAAATTCTCGTTCTCTACTGCCCACCTAACTACCATAAAAATGTTATTACTGAGATATCTTCACTGCTCTCCTCCCTCAGCCTCTGCACCGAGCGACTTCTCATCCTCGGTGATTTCAACCTCCATTTCAATTCATCATGCTCCCTCTCCTCTAAGTTCACTACCCTCCTATCCTCCCTTAATCTCTCCCTCCATGTGAACTCACCAACCCATATTCACGGCCACCCCCTCGACCTTGCCATCTCTCATGACCTCGCTACTCCCATCGTGTCAATCGCAGATAAGGCCATCTCTGACCACTTCCTCGTATCGCTCTCCACCCACATCCCCCTTCCACACCCGCCCCCAACCTTACTTCCTTCTGTGTCCGCCCTTGGAAAAAACTCTCTCCCAACTCTCTTACAACTGCACTTATGAAATCCCAACTGTCCAGCCTCTGGCCCTCCATTCACCACGACATTTCTGCAGCTACTGATCTGCTCAACCACACCCACACCACCACCTTTGATGCCCTCGTCCCTATTAAAACAATTACCCTCTCTCACCCTGGCCGTTCCCCCAGTACAGCCCTCATCTTCGCTCCCTTAATTTCAAGGGACGCAGACTTGAACGGATATGGCGGACAACTGGTTTAGCCATCCACCGCCAGATCTGGCTGGACCACATAAAGCATTATCGGGTCCTGCTCTCATCTGCCAAAATTGCTCACTATTCCAGAATCATTCTGGAATGCAAAGATAAACCTCGGCTCCTATTCTCTATTGCTAACCGTCTTCTTAAACCCCTCTCCCCTGTCTCCTCTTCCCTCACCTCCGACAACAAGTGTGAGGAGCTCATGGACTTCTTTGTCTCTAAGATTGAGACCATCCGTTCAGCTGCCTCTGCCACTTCCCTTCCTTCCCCTAGCCCACTGGGCCAAACTTCCTCTAAGGTTCCCCCCTGCCCTAGCCCTGAACTCACATCTTTCTCCAGTTTCTCTCCGATTTCCCCTCGTGACCTCTCCACGCTCATCTTGTCCATGAGACCCACCTCCTGCTCCCTCGACCCTATTTCCACCAAACTGCTGACCACCCAACTTCCTTTTCTGGCTCCCATGTTAGCTGACATTGTTAATGGTTTTCTCTCCTCAGGTCCTGTCAAATCTGCCGTTATCGCCCCTCTCCCCAAAAAACCAACCCTTGACCCCTCCGTCCTTGCAAACTACCGCCCCATCTCCAACCTCCCTTTCCTCTCCAAAGCCCTTAAACGTGTTGTCGCCTCCCAAATCCGTGCCCATCTTTCCCGCAATTGCATGTTTAAATCCCTCCAATCAGGTTTCCACCCTTGCCACAGTACCGAAACGGCTCTCATCAAAGTCACAAATGACACCCTTTGTGACTGTGACAAAGGTAAACTACCCCTCCTCGTCCTTCTTGACTTGTCTGCAGCCTTTGACATGGTTGACCACTCCATCCTTCTCCAACGCCTCTCCACTGTTGTCCAGCTGGGTGGGGCTGCACTCGCTTGGTTCCATTCTTATCTATCTAATCGTAGCCAGAGAATCACCTGCAACGGCTTCTCTTCCCACTCCCACATCGTTCCCTCTGGTGTCCCCCAAAGATCTATCCTTGGCCCCCTCCTATTTCTCATCTACATGTTGCCCCTTGGCGACATCATCCGAAAACACAGGGTCAGTTTCCACATGTACGCTGACGACACCCAGCTCTACCTCACCACCAATTCTCTCGACCCCTCCACAGTTTCTAAATTGTCAGACTGCTTGTCCGACATCCAGTTCTGAATGAGCAGAAATTTTCTTCAATTAAATATTGGGAAGACCAAAGCCATTGTTTTCGGTCCCCGCCACAAACTCCGTTCCCTAGCCACTGACTCCATCACTCTCCCTAACATCTGTCTGAGGCTGAACCACACTGTTCGCAACCTTGGTGTCATATTTGACCCTGAAATGAGCTTCCGACCACATATCTGCAGCATAACAAAGACCGCCTACTTCCACCTCCGTAACATCGCCCGTCTCCGCCATTGCCTCAGCTCATCCGCTGCTGAAACCCTCATCCATGCCTTTGTTACCTCTAGACTTGACTATTCCAATACACTCCTGGCTGGCCTCCCACATTCTACCCTACGTAAACTTGAGGTCATCCAAAACTCGGCTGCCCATGTCCTAACTCGCACCAAGTCCCGTTCGCCCATCACCCCTGTGCTCGCTGACCTACATTGGCTCCCGGTTAAGCAGCACCTCGATTTCAAAATTCTCATCCTTGTTTTCAAATCTCTCCATGGCCTCGCCCCCTCCCTATCTCTGTAAACTCCTCCAGCCCCACAACCCCCCGAGATATCTGCGCTCTTCTAATTCTGCCCTCTTGAGCATCCCTGATTATAATGGCTCAACCATTGGTGGCTGTGCCTTCTGTTGCCTGGGCCCCAAGCTCTGGAATTCTCTGCCTAAACCTCTTCGCCTCTCTACCCCTCTTTCCTCCTTCAAGACGCTCCTTAAAACCTACCTCTTGGACCAAGCTTTTGGTCACCTGCCCTAATTTCTCCTTATGTGGCTCGGTGTCAAATCTTTTGTCTTTTAATACCCCTGTGAAGCGCCTTGGGACGTTTTACTACGTTAAAGGCGCTATATAAATACAAGTTGTTGTTGTTGCAGCTGCACTCATCCAGGCAAGTGGAGAGTATGCGCCGAGACAATGAATGGTTATTTAACTGGAGGGGCATCACAGTCATCTCCAGTCCCACCCTCAGTTGACATCACGCAGACATACAGGGCTAAAGTGTCACCCTCACTGCCTGGGTGTTAATCAGGCGGTGGGGGTGACACAGATTATCTGGTCATTATAGAGCCTGCCCATTGAATTGACTGGAGAGTAATCAGGAGTGGGAACCCTGGCTGATGTTCCCTTCCCTCGGTTATGGGCGTTGAGGCAAATTGCAGTCTATTCAGCCCAGCGTGGCTCAGCGCAGCTAACCCAGCTCCGTCCCACACTGTGCGGCGCGCCTGTCGACTGAGGTGGCAGTTGTGCTACTGTGTTCATCTTCCCCCTTTCCCCCCCCACCCCCAGTCTGTATCAGCACAGTTCCGTCCTCCCCCCGCCTCACCCTCCGCCTTTTCATCGTTGATCAGTGTTTCCACACTGCCGCCCTCAGCCCACAGGGGGTTAACCAGACAGCGAGCAAGTCATCTTCATGGTTTCTATAACAACCCCAGACCTAACGAGGAACAGGAAACCAAGCAAAACAAGCCAGAACTGGAGACCCAGTGTGAAAAAGTCATCAAGTTACCTCCGCACTTTCCCTCGCCCTCCAGCACTCCCCCTCCGCCCCACCCCTTCCTCCCAGCTTACAATTGCGCATTCCGCTGTTTGTTGTGGATACCTTGGACTGCTCCACCCTGGGTGGGGGAGCAGGGGCGGGTGGGGAATCCTAGGGGGCAAGCCGATTCCTGGCTGCAGATGCAACCAATGCAAAACTGTAAATACGTTTGCCTGGCCACAAAGCCCGGAGCAAAATGAATTGCATTCCAATGAGGTGAAGCTGGCCCCCTGCCCGGAAACCATAGAAACTTACAGCACAGAAGGAGGCCATTCGGCCCATCATGCCTGTGCCGGCTCTCTGAATGAGCAGTCGTGCTCAGTCCCACATCCCACACCCCTCACTTTTTGTCCGTAATCCTGTAAATTCCTCCTCCTCAAGGACGTGTCTAACTGTGTTTTAAAATCATTGGTGGAATCAGCTGCCACCACCTTTTCAGGTGGAGCGTTCCTGATCCCCACAACTCTCGCTGAGCGGAAAAAAAATTCTCCTCATCTCTCCTCTAGATCTTTCGCCAATGATTTTAAATCTATGACCTCTGGTTATTGGTCCACTCGCCAGAGGGAACAGCCCTTCTCTATCTACTCTCTCAAAATCTCTCATCATCTTGAAAACCTCGATTCGGCCACCTTTCAATCTTGGCAGCACTCTTGCCTCTGAGTCAGAAGGTTGCGGGTTCCAGTCCCACTCCAGAGACTTGAGCACAAAAATCCAGGCTGACACTCCCAGTGCAGTGCTGAGGGAGCGCCGCACTGTCGGAGGTGCCGTCTTTCGGATGATACTTTAAACGTCTGTTCTCTCAGGGGGATGTAAACGATCCCGTGGCACTATTTGGAAGAAGAGCAGGGGAGTTCTCCCCCGGTGTCCTGGCCAATATTTATCCCTCAATCAACATCACTAAAAACAGATTATCTGGTCATTATCACGTTGCTGTCTGTGGGAGCTTGCTGTGCGCAAATTGACTGCTGCATTTCCGACATTGCAACAGTGACTGCACTTCAAAAAGTGCTTCATTGGCTGTGAAGCGCTTTGGAACGTCTGGTGGTGGTGAAAGGTGCTATATAAATGCAAGTCTTTCATTCTTTTATCTTAAATCTGTGTCTTCATTGGAGAGTAAAATTGTGCGGGAGGTGTTAAACCGGCGCCGCTCCCGATCCCGTCAGTTTCCCGATGGGCGGGTGAGGTTAAAATGCCCCCATTGTGTTCGGTACAATCCAAGCGATATTGCCCTCTGTCCCTCAGTGTGCAACCATCCTGACCCATCCAGCCACTTGATCAGCTAATCAATGACGGACAATTAGCGTTGAATGAGGGGGCGCTTAGTCCGTTGAAGGCTCAGGTCTTTCTTGGTGAATTTTGTGATAGCGACGCCAGAATAGGTTCAGAATAGCAAGATACAAGGAAGGCACCGTGTAGCATTCATCAGGGCTAGAGGGGTCTCCTAGGCTAGTCTGGAAACGCCTAAGGGGGTTGTAAAGGAATTTTCCATTTTTTCTTCCCCCTAATTGGCCTGGGATTTCATCTGTCTCTTTTTTTGCCTCTCCCAGGAGATCCTTAAGGATGAGGAAAGCAAGCAAGCAATCAATCAATCAATCAATCAGCAATGTGATAACGACCAGATCATCTGTTTTTTATTGATGTTGGTTGAGGGATAAATAATGGCCCCAAGACACCGGGGAGAACTCCCCCTGTTCTTCTTCGAAATAGTGGCCGTGGGATCTTTTACGTCCACCTGAGAGAGCAGACGGGGCCTCGGTTTAACGTCTCCTCTGGAAGACGGCACCTCCGACAGTGCAGCACTCCCTCAGCACTGGCACTGGGAGTGTCGGCCTGGATCATGTGCTCAAGTCTCTGAAGTGGGGCTTGAGCCCACGACCTGCTGACTCAGGGTATTTATTATGCGGAGATGCCGGTGTTGGACTGGGGTGGACAAAAATGAGAAGTCGCACAACACCAGGTTATAGTCCAACAGTTTTATTTGAAATCACGAGCTTTCGGAGCTGCTGCCCCTTCGTCAGGTACACTGAGGGAATACAAATCAGCAAAGCATATATAGACAGAGAACAATGTGTAGCGTACAATGTCAGACGACTACAGTAAATCTTTCTGACTGCCCTCCATTACACCTCGGCAGAGATACAATCAGGCCAGTCAGGGAGGCATTACATCAAAGACACAGCAAAATACAGCTAAGACAATGAGGTGGGGTCACAGGGGGTCCAACGTGTCAAATGCTGCAGTCTGTATGGTTAAGCTTTTTACTTTTTTTTAAAACTGGAAATCACATCTGTGAACAAGCCAACGACGACTCGAGTCTGGATGACTCTACGTCATGTAGCGTGACATGTAGGGTATGTATTGTGATGCACAAGGCTTCGCAGTTGTGTGGGACAGGCTGGATGGTCCAGTGGGCCTCCTCCTGTCCGCCATTGTTGGCCTGTTCGGAATCGAAACAGGCGTCCAAGAGACATGGCCGTGCTCAGGGGCAGATTCTTTTTCATGTGTTTGCTCATCTCAGGAGATCACCAGTGGCCAAGGAAATAGGGCTGAATTCAAGAGGCGGGACTGAGGCAAGAATTGAAACAACTCCAGCTACTTTCAGCCCCACTCCCTGGTCCCACTAGCATCGCCAACCTGAATCAGGTTTTCAGGAATCTGACGAACAGGTCATGTCACGCACGGTAAATCGATTTATATTCACAAATTGCACTAATTCCCTGAACTGTTACTGATCTGTAAGGCGACTCGTCTCTTCATGAACTGCTTCTCCCCGCCGGCCATCACACTGACATCCATCATCTTGACGTGTATGAATTTCCACAGCTGAAAAAAGCAAGGAGAGAACGTTTGAGGTCAGCTTTCACGTCTGATCGAGCCCTATTGCAGACTGCTGGGCTTTATAAACAGAAATGGAGAGTACTAAAGCAAGGAGGCTACGCTAAACCTTTATAAATCACTAGTTAGGCCTCAGCTGGAGTATTGTGTTCAATTCTGGGCACCGTACTTTAGGAAGGATGTCAAGGCCTTGGACAGGGTGCAGAGGAGATTTAGTAGAATGGTACCAGGGATGAGGGACTTCAGTTACGTGGAGAGACTGGAGAAGCTGGGATTGTTCTCCTCAGAGCAGAGAAGGTTAAGAGGAGATTTGATAGAGGTGTTCAAAACCATGAAGTGTTTGGATAGAGTAAATAAGGAGAAACTGTTTCCAGTGGCAGGAGGATCGGTAACCACAGGACACAGGTTTAAGGTGTTTGGAAAAATTAACCAGAGGTGACATGAAAAGATGTTTGCCCAGTGATTGTTGTGATCTGGATTACACAGCCTCAAAGGGTGGGAGGGAAGCAGATTCAATTATTAATTTTCAAAAGGTTCATTCTTAAGGTGCTGGGAGAGAGATCTGGGCAGAAAAGTATTAAATGATCAGGCTTCCTTATGCGGAAAGAAAGTTATTGAAACCAATTTGGGATTGGCTTTCCCATGAAGTAGTGTGGAAAGTCCCTAGTGAGGCCAACTAGCACCAAAGGGTTCCAATTTTCCAACCACACCGCCCCCCCCCCCCCCCCCCCCCCACCCGCACCTTATTGCTTCCCAGCCATGTGGGTGTACTCCAGGAATTGGGCTTGGGCAAGCACTAATTACTGTGTCGTTTCCTGGTTCTAAACCGGTGTGGTGATGATAAGGACCAGAAGGCACCAAAATCCTGAAAGACGTTCAGTTTGGTTCGAACTTCTGTCTGACAGTTTCCAAAGTTCAGACCCGTGCAACAGATAACCCGAGACAAAGATTTCAGGGTAAACTGTACTTTACTTAAAATCAGCATGAGGTTACAAGTAAGCACACAAAATATTACATGACAACCCGTACTCTATCCTTTACT
The DNA here is from genome assembly GCA_030390025.1 of Squalus acanthias. Lineage (NCBI taxonomy): Eukaryota > Metazoa > Chordata > Chondrichthyes > Squaliformes > Squalidae > Squalus > Squalus acanthias. The sequence goes on from CM059449.1 coordinate 11,342,016, forward strand.
TGTTACAAGTAAGCACGCACGAATCTAAATCATTGACTTTAAGCTCAAGTGATCATAAGCAACCACATACGTACTAACACCAGTGAGAGGTCAATTCAGCGATGACTAGACGTATGACTTTAACTGCCAACTGACCAAGCTGCCGTCGACTGCAGCCGCGAGTGGTCATTTTACAGCATCTTTATACCCCAAAACTTGGCAACTGGCCCACAGCATTCATGTCCCGACCTGTGTGAATAGCCTTGTTTTCTCTCTCTCCTTTCCTATCTGTTTCCACGCTTAGTTAACCAAGGCCAGACATTCAGGGCTTGCAAAAAAGTCGTCGTTTTTGCATCTGAGGGTTGACTCCTGGTTCTCACAGAATTTTCAAGATCTTATCTTTTGGAGAAAAAAACCAGCTTGCAAGCACATCATTTATTTTACAAATGCTTTATCCAAGCAGTCTCTTGCCCTCACAGCTTGTCGGTACATTTGGTCACTTTAGATTCAGTCAAGTTTACCGTGAACGGTGTATTCTTACAGAGTCCACCCTCAAGTGTCTGAATTTAAGGTCACAGGCACTTTTACGTTGTCGTTGTTCTCTTCATTCCGGGTCTTCTGTAACCGCTTGACCAATGCTCGCTGCTTGTGGCGTCTGTGGACTCGACAATTATTATCAGTAAGTTTAACACAATCACCAACTGAACAATGACTAAAACATGGGAGATAATTCTTACCCAGGGGTGAACCTCGATACTCATACCGATATCCCACCAAGACGGATCATCCCCAATCTTAGACATTTCTCTGCACAAGTTCCGGTTTTTCTGGGCCAGGGTATAAAAGTGCTTTTGGGACTGACTAACGCGTCCAGGTATTCTGGTAGAGGTGGAATGTCAGAGCCGAATCGAGTCACATACTGGTGTAATTGTTCTTTTAACTCATCTTCTACAGCGATATCTACTTGCCTTTGCGAATAAATGCTCAATAAAACCCGCACCCCAAGTCTTACAGGTTGGACTGGGGTAAAACAAAACGTTCCCGCCGCAATGGGACAAGTCAGGTTGTTCCCGTACTGGTATTCCCGGTGTAAGGTGGTGACACAATACTCACCCTTCCCTCGGTACACAGATCGTACAGGGAAAAGCTGTCCTGCAATCACTTTCATGGTGCAGTTCCATTCTATCCCATGCTGGGGCTGCGTGTTCTACCACATCATAAGGGCAGATGAATGTGTCCCGAGCTTGAGCGCACCCGGTAAGATCTGGGGCCACCCATGTGGTCCCATCCACCTGGGTCACATACCTGCGGGGGTTCATCGTACCTTATTAAGTGGTCTCCCTGACCTCCTCCTATATTCTCCACGTGGAATAGAGGATTTGGGGTTGCCTTTTCGTGCAGGATGGGATAATACAACACGATCCCTAATAAGGTGATGTCGTTCTGTTCCTGCAAATAGCATTCATGTTTCACCGGGTACACCTGTACCAACCCCCTGACTTTACACATATTGTGGTAAATTGGTAAGTGGACATTGCCCTCGGATGTCGATCAGTCACCCACAAGGGGAGTTTCCCCTCAGCAATGTGCTGCAGGTTTTCACGGGCTTGTTCCACTAACCAAGATCCATACATTACACAAACATCATTTCGCGAGGCCTCACTAGAGGCATTCAGATTTGGTTTATCTTTTTTAGCACGGGATTCGAAATATTTAACCACGTCCGGCAGATGAATGGTCATCATTTGGTCCTCCTTCAATTCCTCTTGTTCCAGACCATTCATTTTATTCAGAATTTCCTTTAGACGATTTCTAACTGCCTTTACGGATTGATCCAAATTAGCCAAATCAAGGCAATTAACGAGGGAGGTTCCGGTATTAAAAACAGTGGCTGCATCATTTATCAGACCCCGTCGCCTTCTGATATGGTGCCCTTTAACCCCGTAACCGACATTGTTTTCTTCAATGATCTCAGTATTTTCCCCAAAGTTATTGTTAAATCCATTACCATCTCCTGAGCCCTTGCGATATAACGGCTCTAATTCCGATTCTGCCAATGTTGTGCTGGCTCTTTCCCAAAATCCTTCTAGTAATTCCTGCATCATTCTCCCATATACCGCGCTGTCTCTGGTTTGCCCCAGTTTGGCAGTCCCACCTCGGTCAGATTTAATATTACAGGTACCACCTCATGATGCACATCATGGTACAATATCATCCGAGCTGGGATTACCACCAGCCCATTTGTCGGTCCCAGGGTGTGTTTAGGGCAATTCATCTGAGCTGTATGTTGTCCTTCCCGCGATTGTGTTTTATTCATAGGGAGGGGAATTTTCGATCGAACTTTTAATTCTACTGCATGTATAACCGCACTTCTGTCACCACATCCCCTTACGTGATATGTGCTAATACCGGCATCGTTGCTGTGCCATTGATAGAGTTCCTTGTCTCTATTGTGGGCCAACATCGTACAGCCGGTCACATCCCTTTCAATCAAGGACAAGCCGTCCGAATCATCGGACTGGAAGCCGTCTGTCACCCCACTTGGGCCCACACATCCGTAAATTCCCTCATGAATTTTCCACCATCAGGGCCAACATGACAGAGTGCTTCCCGCTGATCGGGATTGGGTCGGGCTTCCTACATTTCTTTTCCTGTTTTGGGCATTTTTCCCAACTCCCACCACTGATGATGCTTCAAGGGTGTCTTTTTATTTCTTTTACTATGTCGTGGTGTGGGAGGGGTCTGTTGGACTGGTCTGCGGACAGGAGGTGGTTCCGGACCTGGGGATGAGGAGGTTTCTCCAGCTCCCGTGTCCTGTCCACCTCCATTTGGATCATGCTGTACCTGTGGAGGCGCCACTTCAGGCAAGGGCGCCTCATTGGGTGAGGGTGTCCCAATAGGCACCCCTTCTTCATCATCCCACTGGAGAGGATAAATCCGACTCACCGTGCTCAGAATCGGGGCTTGTTGTCTTCTGGACCTGCTCGTGGGCTGAAAAAGCTTCATCTGGTTAATATGAAATCACTTAAATTTATTAGGCAACCGAATCACGTCCACTATAGGACTAGCTTTCTCAATAATGTTACACGGCCCCTTGTACAGGGGTTCAAAGACTCCCACCCTCGCATAGTTCCGTACCATTACCTGGCTCCCTATTGCCCACTCCTGGGGTTTACTCAGAGCCACGTCTAGTCGATTGCCTTGGTGAACCTTCCAATGTTGTGGGCGGCCCTCGAGTTCAGTTCTTTTAAAGTTCCCCACAGGTCCCTCAGGAATTTGTCCCGAGTCACCTCCTTAATTTGTTTATCAGTCAGAGTGGGGACCAGCAGGTGTGTGGGGATTCGCATGGGTCTCCCCGTTACCAATTCATGAGGGGAGTGACCCGTTCCTTTCGACTCTTTACTGCGTATTCCCATAAGGATTAGGGGAAGTACCTCATCTCACTTAGTGTGCTGTTCGTTTAATTTCTTTCGCAGGGCCGACTTCAACGTACGGTTCATTCTTTCCACAATCCCGATGATTGTGGGTTACATAAGAACATAAGAACATAAGAAATAGGAGCAGGAGTAGGCCAATTGGCCCCTCGAGCCTGCTCCGCCATTCAATAAGATCATGGCTGATCTGGTCCTAACCGCCAATCTACTATCACAGAACCATCTCCTGAACCTAACAGAATTGCACACACGAAATAGGAGCAGGATCAGGCTACACGGCCCTATGGCCCGCTACACTACCCATAGGGCCATGACCGATCCGAACTCAGCCTTATGTCCAATTTCCTGCCCGCTCCCGGTAACCCTTAATTCCCTTTACTTCTAGGAAACTGTCTATTTCTGTTTTAAATTTATGTAATGATGTAGCTTCTACAGCTTTTTGGGGCAGCATATTCCATGGACCTACCACCCTCTGAGTGAAGTAGTGCTTTCTCATCTCAGTTTTGAAAGAGCAGCCCCTTATTCTAAGACTATGCCCCCTAGTTCTAGTTTCACCCATTATCGGGAACATCCTCCCCGCATCCACCCGATCCAACCCCTTCACAATCTTATATGTTTCAATAAGATCGCCTCTCATTCTTCTGAACTCCAATGAGTAGAGTCCCAATCTACCCAACCTCTCCTCATATGTCCATCCCCTCATCCCCGGGATTAACCGAGTGAACCTTCTTTGTACTGACTCGAGAGCAAGTATGTCTTTTCTTAAGTATGGACACCAAAACTGTATGCAGTATTCCAGGTGCGGTCTCACCAATACCTTGTACAACTGCAGCAATACCTCCCTATTTTTATAATCTATCCCCCTAGCAATAAAAGCCAACATTCCATTGGCCTTCTTAATCACTTGCTGCACCTGCATACTAGCCTTTTGAGTTTCGTGCACCAGGACCCCCAGATCCCTTTGTACTTCAGTACTTTCCAGTTTCTTGCCATTAAGATAATAACAGGTCATTTCCCTTCAATTCCAAGCAATTTCAGAATGGCTTGCATTACCTGAGCTGTAAAATGACTCCCCTGGTCTGACTCTACCACGCGAGGGAGTCCCCATCTGGAGAATTCCTCACTAACTCGGGTCTTGGCCGTCCATGAGGCTGTGGCCGACTTGCACGGGAAGACTTCTACCCAGCTGGCAATCTTGCACCATCAACACTCATCTGGCCCCCTGCTTAAAAGAAAAAAACAAACAATCCATCGTGGCTTTCCTGCCAGCCCAATGGGTTAATTCGTCAATTCCTGATTCCCTTCTGTCACTGTGGAGAAACATCCTCTCAAATTAAAAACCTTAAATTTAATCATGTCCAATATCTTTAAATTCCATTCAGTATTGAAAAGTTGTTGTGTGGTGAATTTAAAAAAAACAGCTGTCAGCGGAAAGGGTTAACTCCTTGGCAGGTTTGTAAGAAGGCGGAGCAATTTGTCAGCCGCATGCAATTGCGTCACTTCACGTAAATTTAAAAAAAAACTTGCCCGATCGAAAAAGACAGTTGGGTTTTCAACGACAACCACAACAACTTGTGTTTATATAGCGCCTTTAACGTAGTAAAACGTCCCAAGGCGCTGCACAGGAGTATTTTATGACAAAAAATTTGACCCCGATCCACATAAGGATAAATTAGGGCAGGTGACCAAAAGCTTGTTGAAAGAGGTAGGTTTTAAGGAGCGTCTTAAAGGAGGAAAGAGGGGTAGAGAGGCGAAGAGGTTTAGGCAGGGAATTCCAGAGCTTAGGGCCTAGGCAACAAAAGGCACAGCCACCAATGGTTGAGCGATTATAATCAGGGATCCTCAAGAGGGCAGAATTAGAGGAGCGCAGATATCTCGGGGGGTTGGGGGGTTGTGGGGTTGGAGGAGATTACAGAGATAGGGAGGGGCGAGGCCATGGAGGGATTTGAAAACAAGGATGAGAATTTTGAAATCGAGGCGCTGCTTAACCGGGAGCCAATGTAGGTCAGCGAGCGCAGGGGTAATGGGCGAACGGGACTTGGTGCGAGTTAGGACACGGGCAGCCCAATTTTGGATGACTCCACTGCCAGCCAAGAGTGTGTTGGAATAGGCAAGTATTGAGGTAACAAAGGCATGGATGAGGGTTTCAGCAGCGGATGAGCTGAGGCAAGGGCGGAGACGGGCGATGTTACGGAGGTGGAAGTAGGCGGTCTTTGTTATGCTGCGGATATGTGGTCGGAAGCTCATTTCAGTTTCAAATATGACAGCAAGGTTGCGAACAGTGTGGTTGAGCCTCAGACAGATGTTAGGGAGAGGGATGGATTCAGTGGTTAGGGAACAGCATTCGTGGCAGGGACTGAAAACAATGGCCCCAATTTAATCGGTTAGTTAACTTTTTTTTTCAAAAGAAGACCAACCCAGATGCCATCAATCAACGTCAACTTGTGTTACACAGCTTCTCACAGCTTTCACGTAAATTTAAAACAAAATCTTTGTGCCTTTAAAATCTTTGTTAAGAACCTGATCAATTCAATTCAGCAGGTAAAAACATCAGACATCATAAACATTCTGTGAAACAACTCCACACACAACAATAGCATTTCCTTTTTCTCCCCCTGGTCACACACCATCCTGACTTGGAAATATATCGGCCGTTCCTTCATCGTCACTGGGTCAAAATCCTGGAACTCCCTCCCTAACAGCACTGTGGGAGCACCTTCACCACACGGACTGCAGCGGTTCAAGAAGGTGTCCCACCACCACCTTCTCAAGGGCAACTAGGGATGGGCAATAAATGCTGGACTTGCCAGCGATGCCCACATCCCATGAATGAATTTTTTTTTAAATTGGTCAGAAATTTAAAAAAATACCAATTGTTGATGTGATTGCCTCATGTCTGGAACTAGAGGCTTTCACACAATTTACACCAACCAGAATTTCACCATGGCCATAATAAAGGTTTGGTTATAATAGGTTAATTAACCTCAATTACTCCAATTTAATTCAAACCAATATCTTAAACTAACCAGTGCCACTTGAAAAAGAGGGAGAAGCTTCCCTCAGCTTGTGGCTTCGAAACATTCATACAAGTTTTTTTTCAGACATCACTACACTGAAAGTAGAAATGAGACAGAATCTTTCCTTATTTCTTGTCAGGTTACTTGTCAAAAACTTAGAATTCCTCACAGAATTTTCAAGATCTTATCTTTTGGAGAAAAAAAACAGCTTGCAAGCATATCATTTATTTTACAAATGCTTTATCCAAGCAGGCTCTTGCCCTCAAAGCTTGTCGGTATATTTGGTCACTTTAGATTCAGTCAAGTTTACCGTGAACAGTGCATTTTTACAATCCTCCTCAACATTGCCACTTCTAAAGATGTTGGTTGTCATTTTCAAAGTCACAGCCTAGCTGGTAATAAAGAAGTAAGAAAGAAAGGTTTGCATTTCTATAGCGCCTTTCACAACTTCAGTACATCCCAAAGCACTTTACAGCCAATTAAGTACTTTTGAAGTGTAGACACTGTTGTAATGTGGGAAACGCGGCAGCCAATTGGCACACAGCAAGGTTCCACAAACAGCAATGGGATAATGACCAGATAATTTAGCTTTTTTTAAGTAATATTGGTTGAGGCCCTAGAACACCGGGGAGAACTCCCGTGCTCGTCTTCGAAATTGTGGCCGTGGGATTTTTACTGTCCACCTGATACGGCGGACGGGGCCTCAGTTTAACGTCTCTTCCGAAAGACGGCACCTCCGACAGTGCAGCGCTCCCTCAGTACTGCCCCTCCGACAGTGCAGCGCTCCCTCAGTACTGCCCAAGCAGCGCTCCCTCAGTACTGCCCCTCCGACAGTGCAGCGCTCCCTCAGTACTGCCCCTCTGACAGTGCAGCGCTCCCTCAGTACTGCCCCTCTGACAGTGCAGCGCTCCCTCAGTACTGCCCCTCCGATAGTGCAGCGCTCCCTCAGTACTGCCCCTCTGACAGTGCAGCGTTCCCTCAGTACTGCCCCTCTGACAGTGCAGCGCTCCCTCAGTACTGCCCCTCTGACAGTGCAGCGCTCCCACAGTACTGTCCCTCCGACAGTGCAGCGCTCCCTCAGTACTGACCCTCCGACAGTGCAGCGCTCCCTCAGTACTGCCCCTCCGACAGTGCAGCGCTCCCTCAGTACTGCCCCTCTGACAGTGCAGCGCTCCCTCAGTACTGCCCCTCTGACAGTGCAGCGCTCCCTCAGTACTGCCCCTCTGACAGTGCAGCGCTCCCTCAGTACTGCCCCTCTGACAGTGCAGCACTCCCTCAGTACTGCCCCTCCGATAGTGCAGCGCTCCCTCAGTACTGCCCCTCTGACAGTGCAGCGTTCCCTCAGTACTGCCCCTCCGACAGTGCAGCACTCCCTCAGTACTGCCCCTCCGACAGTGCAGCGCTCCCTCAGTACTGCCCCTCCGACAGTGCAGCGCTCCCACAGTACTGACCCTCCGACAGTGCAGCACTCCCTCAGTACTGCCCCTCCGACAGTGCAGCACTCCCTCAGTACTGCCCCTCCGACAGTGCAGCACTCCCTCAGTACTGCCCCTCCGACAGTGCAGCGCTCCCTCAGTACTGCCCCTCCGACAGTGCAGCGCTCCCTCAGTACTGCCCTTCCGATAGTGCAGCGCTCCCTCAGTACTGACCCTCCGATAGTGCAGCACTCCCTCAGTACTGCCCCTCTGACAGTGCAGCGCTCCCTCAGTACTGCCCCTCCGATAGTGCTGCGTTCCCTCAGTACTGACCCTCCGCTAGTGCAGCGCTCCCTCAGTACTGCCCCTCCGACAGTGCAGCGCTCCTTCAGTACTGCCCCTCCGACAGTGCAGCGCTCCCTCAGTACTGCCCCTCCGACAGTGCAGCGCTCCCTCAGTACTGCCCCTCTGACAGTACAGCAATCCCTCAGTACTGCCCCTCTGACAGTGCAGCACTCCCTCAGTACTGCCCCTCTGACAGTACAGCACTCCCTCAGTACTGCCCCTCTGACAGTACAGCACTCCCTCAGTACTGCCCCTCTGACAGTGCAGCACTCCCTCAGTACTGCCCCTCCGACAGTGCAGCGCTCCCTCAGTACTGCCACTCCGACAGTGCAGCACTCCCTCAGTACTGCCCCTCTGTCAGTGCAGCGCTCCCTCAGTACTGCCCCTCTGACAGTGCAGCACTCCCTCAGTACTGTCCCTCCGTCAGTGCAGCACTCCCCCAGTACTGCCCCTCCGACAGTGCAGCGCTCCCTCAGTACTGCCCCTCCGACAGTGCAGCACTCCCTCAGTACTGCCCCTCCGACAGTGCAGCGCTCCCTCAGTACTGCCCCTCCGACAGTGCAGCGCTCCCTCAGTACTGCCCCTCCGACAGTGCAGCACTTCCTCAGTACTGCCCTTCCGATAGTGCAGCGCTCCCTCAGTACTGACCCTCCGATAGTGCAGCACTCCCTCAGTACTGCCCCTCTGACAGTGCAGCGCTCCCTCAGTACTGCCCCTCCGATAGTGCTGCGTTCCCTCAGTACTGACCCTCCGATAGTGCAGCACTCCCTCAGTACTGCCCCTCTGACAGTACAGCACTCCCTCAGTACTGCCCCTCTGACAGTGCAGCACTCCCTCAGTACTGCCCCTCCGACAGTGCAGCGCTCCCTCAGTACTGCCACTCCGACAGTGCAGCACTCCCTCAGTACTGCCCCTCTGTCAGTGCAGCGCTCCCTCAGTACTGCCCCTCTGACAGTGCAGCACTCCCTCAGTACTGCCCCTCCGTCAGTGCAGCACTCCCCAGTACTGCCCCTCCGACAGTGCAGCGCTCCCTCAGTACTGCCCCTCCGACAGTGCAGCACTCCCTCAGTACTGCCCCTCCGACAGTGCAGCGCTCCCTCAGTACTGTCCCTCCGACAGTGCAGCGCTCCCTCAGTACTGACCCTCCGACAGTGCAGCGCTCCCTCAGTACTGACCCTCTGACAGTGCAGCGCTCCCTCAGTACTGTCCCTCTGACAGTGCAGCGCTTCCTCAGCACTGTCCCTCCGACAGTGCAGTGCTTCCTCAGGTGCAGCGCTTCCTCAGTACTGCCCCTCCGACAGTGCAGCGCTCCCTCAGTACTGGCACTGGAGTGTCAGCCTAGGTTTTATGCTCGATGTGGTGGAGTGGATAGCCTGTTCTATAACAGAAAGCAAAGAGTTGGGATAAATGGTTCATTCTCAGACTGGCAATCAGTAACTAGTGGTGTTCCACAGGGGTCAGTGCTGGGTCCCCAACTCTTCACAATCTATATTAACGATTTGGAGGAAGGGACCAAGTGTAACATATCAAAATTTGCAGATGATACAAAGATGGGAGGGAAAGTAGTGAATGAGGAGGACATAAAAAACCTGCAAGGGGACATAGACAGGCTAAGTAAGTGGGCAGAGATTTGGCAGATGGAATACAACACTGGAAAGTGTGAGGTGATGCACTTTGGCAGGAAAAATCCTAGAGCAATTTATTATCTTAATGGCAAGAAACTGGAGAGTACTGAAGTGCAAAGGGATCTGGGGGTCCTGGTGCACGAAACTCAAAAGGTTAGTATGCAGGTGCAGCAAGTGATTAAGAAGGCAAATGGAATGTTGGCTTTCATTGCTAGGGGGATAGAATATAAAAATAGGGAGGTATTGCTTCAGTTGTACAAGGTATTGGTGAGACCGCACCTGGAATACTGCATACAGTTTTGGTGTCCTTACTTAAGGAAAGATATCCTTGCTCTCGAGGCAGTGCAAAAAAGGTTCATTCGGTTAATCCCGGGGATGAGGGGGTGGTCATATGAGGAGAGGTTGGGTAGATTGGGACTCTACTCATTGGAGTTCAGAAGAATGAGAGGCGATCTTATTGAAACATATAAGATTGTGAAGGGGTTGGATCGGGTGGATGCGGGGAGGATGTTCCCGATGACGGGTGAGACGAGAACTAGGGGACATAGTCTTAGAATAAGGGGCTGCTCTTTCAAAACTGAGATGAGGAGGAACTACTTCACTCAGAGGGTGGTAGGTCCATGGAATATGCTGCCACAAAAAGCTGTAGAAGCTACAACATTAATTAAATTTAAAACAGAAATAGACAGTTTCCTAGAAGTAAAGGGCATTAAGGGTTACGGGGAGCGGGCAGGAATTTGGACATGAGTCTAGGTTCGTAGCACTCATCCCGTTTTTATCCCACTGAAATCAATGGAAGGAAAATCAAACAGGCAGGCGATCCCGGTCGTTACCAGTTATCACCCCGTTGAAAATTAGCTCCCGTTATTTGTCTCTCTGGCCGGATCTGTGTTCTCGGAGAGGCAGGAACCTGCTGTGTGAATTGGCAGTGATTGGGGCAGTATTGCTGTTATAGGAGGAACCACATCCAATCAGCACCAGCCCCTGTATAAGGTGGGAGGGCCTATCTGGGGAACGGTGTTCAGTTCTGGTCACCTGGCCCTAAAAGGAGAGTGGGTCCATCGACAGGAGCTGGGACTATCTGCTCCCAACCTCCTGATGTGTGCCGAGAGCACAGATTGGGAAATTGCGTGGGAAAACACGGGATGAGTGGGGATGCGGAATATCCTGCTATGTGCTCCCAGTGTGCGCCAGGAGCATTGTGGTGGAAGATCCCAGCCGTGCCGCAGAGGCGAGTGACAAAGATCATTCCTGGGTCAAGGAACCAGGGCTTGCTTTTTGTAAAACGCTCTCCTGGCTGGCCTCCCATCTCCCACCCTCCGTAAACATTAGCTCATCCAAAACTCGGCTGCCCGTGTCCTAACTCACACCAAGTCCCGTTCACCCATCACCCCTGTGCTCGCCGACCTACACTGACCTCGGTTTTAAAATTCTCATTCTTGTTTTCAAATCCCTCCACGGCCTCGCCCCTCTCCCTATCTCTGTAATCTCCTTCAGCCCCACAACCCCCCGAGATCTCTGCGCTCCTCTAATTCTGCCCTCTTGCGCATCCCCGATTTTAATCGCTCCACCATTGGCGGCCGTGCTTTCAGCTGCCTGGGCCCCAAGCTCTGGAATTCCCTCCCTCGACCTCTCCACTTGTCCACCTCTCTCTCTCTCTCCTCCTTTCAGTCTTTCCTTAAAACCTACCTCTTTGACCAAGCTTTTGGTCACCTGCCCTAATTTATCCTTATCTGGCTCGGTGTCAATTTCAGCCTGATTACGCTCCTGTGAAGCACTTTGGGATGTTTCATCACGTTAAAGGCGCTATAGAAATACAAGTTGTTGTGGATTCTGCCAAATTTTTAGTAAGTCAGTTTTTCCAGTAAATTTATTGAAGGGGAGGATTGCGGGACCTCATAGAATCATAGAAAGTTACAGCACGGAAGGAGGCCATTTCGGCCCATCGTGTCTGTGCCGGCCAACAAAGAGCTATCCAGTCTAATCCCACTTCCCAGCTCTTGGTCCGTAGCCCTGCAGGTTAGAGCATCCCAAGTGCAGATCCAAGTACTTTTTAAATGTGGTTTGGGTTTCTACCTCTACCACCCTTTCAGGCAGTGAGTTCCAGACCCCCACAACCCTCTAGGTGAAGAAATTTCCCCTCAAATCCCCTCTAAACCTTCCCCCAATTACTTTAAATCTGTGCCTCCTGGTTTTTGACCCCTCTGCTAAGGGAAATAGGTCCTTTCTATCCACTCTATCTATGCCCCTCATAATTTTATACACCTCAATAAGGTCTCCCCTCAGCCTCCTCTGTTCCAAGGAAAACAGACCCATCCTATCCAGTCTTTCCTCATAGCTAAGATTCTCTACTCCCGGCAACATCCTTGTAAATCTCCTCTGTACCCTCTCTAGTGCAATCACATCTTTCCTGTAATGTGGTGACCAGAACTGCACGCAGTACTCTAGCTGCAGCCTAACTAGTGTTTTATACAGTTGAAGCATAACCTCCCTGCTCTTGTATTCTATGCCACGGCTAATAAAGGCAAGCATTCCGTATGCCTCCTAAGTTTGATTCTTACTGCTTTTCACTGAGACCCCCAGCATTTACCACTCACTTCCAAAGTCTAGCACCTCCAGCACTGACACAGGAGAATGATCATTCCCAAAGCTTTATTTATTCATTATTATCATAAACACAATCCAAGATTCCAACTTTTAAACTTTATTTTTATTAAATTAAAATATTAACGTCAATAAATAGAACACAAAGTAGTCAAAAACATAACACAATTGTACATTGAAATGAATGACTGACATAAGTTTTAAATAACAGCACCATCAACTTAACACATTTCAACTTTACTCCTGTGATGCTTACGATGACATCAGTGGGGCGTGAAATCGGAGCGAGGGAGTAAAATGGAACACCGGACCCGAATCGGCCTGATTCCCGCTGGGCGGGACAGGGGACAATGTTAACCTAAACCCGCCCATCGGGAAACTGACGGGAGTGGGAGTGACGCTGGGTTTACACCCTGCCTGATTTTACTCTCCATCGAAATCAACGGAAAGCAACACTGTCCCGGGTTGTGACTCCAGCATTCCAGCCGATCCCGTGGGATTCCCGCCCGGAGAGTCCGGTTAAAAATCGCCCCCTCGGAGGAGATGGGGAACAAACGGTGAGAGGGCAACAATGCTCTTCTGTGGTAACAGGAGGCTGTTCTATTGGGATAGAATTTCGACTTGGCGCCACGGGTGTGATACTGGTGTTGTGGATAGTCCATCCTTTCTAGAAACCGCCCAATAATCATTGGCTTGGTTTCTCTGACGAGCAATCGGTAACACCAGCTTCACACCCAGATGGCAGGTTGAAAATCTATCCCATTGCCTCTCACCTGGAGCCCACTCCACCCATTACCTTCGAAAGAGATGTTAGCCCGGATTTTAATCGCTCCACCATTGGCGGCCGTGCTTTGCTGCAAAGTTCCCAAGTTGCTCAGTGGGGACAATATCTGCAGTGCGTCGATTTGAACACTCCATTAACAAGCAACTTTTTGATTGCGACCTAATAGTTGAAAAATATATGTGTAAAATGTCCGGGTTTGCTTTAATAAAAAATTTAAAGATTCTCCTCACTATGTTTGGCCTCCTCACCTGAACGCGGATGGCTCAGCCCTTTGGTACCTCTCCCAAGTGGCCTTTCTTCAAGTGTGAGCTTAGATATTGAGTGGTGGGAGGCTATTCAGGCACGGAGGGCATCACAGTCAAGCTGAACCCAACATTCACTCATACACTTACCAGCAGGGGTCACTGGATAGTAATCAGGACCAGGTCCTCCAGCTGATTCTTCTCTCCCTAACCCAGGGCCACCGAGTCCAATTGTACCACTTACCCCCACCATCCCGAAATAAACTGTGTACAGTCTTCGTCTCCTTACCTAAGGAAGGATATAATTGCCTTAGAGGGAGTGCAACGAAGGTTCACCAAACTGATTCCTGAGATGGAGAGATTGTCCTATGAGGAGAGATTGAGACTAGGCCAATATTCCCTCGAATTTAGAAGAATGAGAGGTGATCTCATTGAAACATAAGATACTTAAGGGGATCGACAGGGTAAGTGCTGGGAGGATTTTTCCCTGGCTGGAGAGTCTAGAACAAAGGGTCATAGTCTCCGGACAAGGAGTCGGCCATTTAAGACTGAGATGAGGAGAAATTTCTTCACTCAGAGGGTTGTGAATCTTTGGAATTCTTGACCCCAGATGGTTGTGGATGCTCAGGCGTTGAGTATATTCAAGGCTGAGATCGATAGATTTTTGGATATTAAAGGAATCAAGGGATATGGGGATAGTGCGGGAAGGTGGAGTTGAGGTAGAAGATCAGCCATGATCTCATTGAATGGCGGAGCAGGCTCGAAGGGCCAAATGGCCGACTCCAGCTCCTATTTCTTACATTCTTACGAAATAAGCAAGCTCAGAAGAGATGAGAGATTGCATTAAGGCCGTTTCTGGTCTGAATGGCTCACACTGGACAGCACATTTATAAACTGAGCCATTATTCATGTCAGCCTAATTGTTCATGCTTGGAATAAATTACAATCATACACAGAAACTTCCAGCAAAAAACCCCACCACCAGCAGGATGTATTGATTTGCGATAATGCGAACTGAGAGGTCACTGAGGTCAGTTAACTCAATGCATTGCTCAAGGCCTGTGTTTGTAGGCCTCAATATGACGCCAGTCATTTACTTCCTCCAATCTTCAGCACCTAAGATGCAGACAGTTGAAGGAAGCCTTCAGGCTACAAGTTGGCGTCGGACCAGATTCAACCCCTCAAGTGCGATGAGCTCGTCCTTCACCAGTAGGTGGTAACGTTGATCAGAATCTTGAGGGCCATGGAGAAGCATGGGATCTGTCCAACGGTGTAGGCCAGGGACCTGGTCGGAGCCTTCAGGGCAAACAGGTAGGCCACGGTGTGAAGCGTTCTAGCCAGGAAGAAGATCCGGAAGTGGATTCTTGCGATGGACGGACTGGGATCCAGGAGGCAGTACAGCACACCCAGGAAGAGGAAGGGGTAAATGCACTCCATGTCATTACGATGAGCCCTGCAGCGATTAAAAAAAAACAACTGGTTAGTTGAAGGTGACACCTGTCTATGCCGCTTGTGTACATGGACTCCTTTCCCCAGAAGCCCGATGGAGCCAGTCAAGAAGATTACTTGTACTATTCACACTTGAGCTGTCCAGATGAAGACCCAAGACCTGTAGTGCAAGGCAGTGCCGAGGACGAAAACAGTTGGAGATGGATGAGCTGAACCGAGAATCAACGATGGTCACGTCAAAACTGGAGTGTGAAACATCTGCTGTTGGCAGGAGGTCAGGGGATACTGAGGGAGGTGAGGAGATCACAATGGCCAGAATTGGGCCCTTTAGTCCTCCTCTTCACCTGCACTTCATACAGTTAGCTCCTCAACAGACGGACTGCATCCGGGGGGAAAGGATGAATAGTGTCCGTTTCGCAGGGAGAGGAGTCCCATGTGTCCGATCGGCCCATACTCATAGAATAGTACAGCACAGAAGGAGGCCTTTCGGCCCATTGACTCTGCACCGGATCAATGGGGTTGAAATATAGGCTTTGGCTGGGATTTTTCTTTGCTTATCTTAAGCTTCTTTCAGTTTGATTGGACCACATGTATTTTTTCTTATACTAGAGGTGTCCTAATAGGTTAGCTGTGCTGAGACTTGTTTGGCGACACTGGGGGCAACCAGCTGGACAAGTCGAAGTGGCTGGGAGGGACGCCCAATTCATTGTTACTCAGCTTAAGCCACGGGGCTCCCTGTTATTCCATGGATAGCTGATGTCCTCAGTGCGGTACTGAGGACATAGCTGAGAAAGAAAGAAAGAACTTGCATTTCAATAGCGCCATTTCTAGACTGCGGGACCTCTCGAAGTGCTTTTTCTCTGCCAATTTGCGCACAGCAAGATCCCACAAGCAGCAATGAGCTAAATGACCCGATAATTTTTTTTTTTAGTGATGTTAGTTGAGGAACATACGTTGGCCCAGGACAATGGGAAGAACCGCCCTGGTCTTCTTCGAAACAGCGCCGTTGGATCTTTTGCGTCTACCTGAGCGGGCAGACGGCGCCTCGGATTAACGTCTCCTCCGAAAGGCTCAATCCTTAGCCTATCTGAGGTAGCTGAGCTCATCTGGACCAACAGCAGAGGTTAATATTGGTCCCAACTCCGCTGGGTTTGGTAGAGGGGGGGGGGGGGGTGGAGGGAGGAGGGGAAACAGTCTGGTCACTATCCAATTGTGCCGTTCAAGTGCCTCTTACTGCAAGCTACATCTTTACTGGGCGAAGATGGCATCTGGCAAGGCTCTGATGCCCATCACGACTTTTCTTTGCTTATCCATTGCCACTCAGTCCTGACAGATGATACCCCCAGCGTGAAAAAACACATTTACAGGAACTGAAAGGGTTTATTCGCCGAGGCTGAAGAACACTCAAGGGGACCTTGGATTGGAGATTGGACTGCAACCCCTTCGGGCTAATTCTCGGGACCATTCTCTTTGAGCATTGCATCCCACCTCCCTTGGCCCCTCCCTTAGGAGTTTGGGATTCAAATGGGAGTAATTTTAGCTTAATTCATCGGACGGGAATACCATGGGATCGGGTGGAAGGCCGGAGTTACTCCCCCGCCTGAGATTACTTCAATGGAGAGTAAAATCGGGATCCCGTCAGTTTCTCGACGGGAGGGTTCGGTTCAAATTGCCCCCAGTAAGTAGTCCTCTTTGCTGGAGCCCTGGGCTCTCCCCGAGGTTGCTCTCAGTCAGAGCCGACACGCTAAGGGTGGAGGGCAGGGAGGCGAGCACAAAACAACACGGGCCCCACTCAAAACACCTCCTTTAACCACGATCCCGAGCAAAAATACAACGGCCAATAAGGGCGCAGGTGGCGTCGCTGGTTCAGCACCGCGCCTTGTGGAATCCTTACCTCCGGCAGCGCTCTACGTCCGGGTCGGTTCGGCAAAACTTCAGCCCTCCGTGTCTCAGAGCATCTTCTGGATTCGCGAAAGCCTAGGAGACAATGGATAGTCTGGTGAGAGGTGTGTTAACTTTACCAACAAAGAAAAGAAAGACTTGCATTTCTATAGCGCCTTTCACAACCTCAGGACGTCCCAAAGCGCTTTACAGCCAATGAAGTACTTTTTGGAGTGTGGTCAATGTTGTAATGTAGGAAAGACGCACAGCAAGCTCCCACAAACAGCAATGTGATAATGACCAGATGATCTGTTTTTAAGTGATGTTGATAGAGGGATAAATATCGGCCAGGACACCGGGGATAACTCCCCTGCTCTTCTTTGAAATGAGAAGTCGCACAACACCAGGTTATAGTCCAACAGATTTATTTAAAATTACAAGCTTTCGGAGCTATCGTCCCTTCTTCAGGTAAAGTTACAATGAGTGAATCTACAAAAGTTCACAGAATATAAACACAGAAAATGCAGAGATACAATCTTTCCTTACATCAAAGACACACCAAGAGCACAGCCAAGACAATGAGATGTGTCCCAGGGGGTCCAACGTGTCAAATCCTGCTGTCTGCACGTTGGACCCCCTGGGACACATCTCATTGTCTTGGCTGTGCTCTTGGTGTGTCTTTGATGTAAGGAAAGATTGTATCTCTGCATTTTCTGTGTTTATATTCTGTGAATTTTTGTAGATTCACTCATTGTAACTTTACCTGAAGAAGGGGCGATAGCTCCGAAAGCTTGTAATTTTAAATAAATCTGTTGGACTATAACCTGGTGTTGTGCGACTTCTCATTTTTGTCCACCCCAGTCCAACGCCGGCATCTCCGCATCATGACTTCATTGAAATAGCCATGGGATCTTTTACGTCGACCTGAGAGAGCAGGTGGGGCCTCGGTTTAATGTCTCATCCAAGAGATGGCACGTCTGACAGTGCGGCGCTCCCTCAGTAATGCACTGGAGTGTCAGCCTAGATGTATGTGCTCAAGTCTGTGGACCCACAACCTTCTGACTCAGAGGTGAGAGTGCTACCAACTGAGCCAGGGACCACACCACCAGTGAAGAAACATACGGTCCAATCCAACTACATGAAGCTCAAAACAAGCAAAACAAAAGTTGAACAAAACAAAAGCCGAGGGAACCGTCCCACCTAAATCATAGTTAGCGGGTAACTTTACCCCAACTCTCCATGCAGGAATCCCATGGGATCGGGTGGAATGTCGGTTTTACACCCTCGGCCAATATTAATCTCAGTTGTGGGGATGTGGAACGCTTCACCTGAGAAGGTGGTGGAAGCTGATTCCATCAATAGTTTGAAAGGGGATTGGACAGGTACTTGAGGACGAGGAACTTACAGGGTCACGAACTAAAAGCTGGGGTGTGGGACTGAGCACGACTGCTCTTTCAGAGAGCCAGCACAGGCACAAGGGGCCAAATGGCCTCCTTCTGTGCTTTTTTATTAATCGTTTTTATGGGATGTGGGCGTCGCTGGTAAGGCCAGCATTTATTGCCCATCCCTAGTTGCCCTTGAGAAGGTGGTGGTGAGCCGCCTTCTTGAACCGCTGCAGTCCGTGTGGTGAAGGTACTCCCACAGTGCTGTTAGGTAGGGAGTTCCAGGATTTTGACCCAGCGACGATGAAGGATCGGCGATATACTTCTAAGTCAGGATGGTGTGTGACTTGGAGGGGAACTTAGAGGTGGTGGTGTTCCCATGTGCCTGCTGCCCTTGTCCTTCTAGGTGGAAGAGGTCGTGGGTTTGGGAGGTGCTGCCGAAGAAGCCTTGGCGAGTTGCTGCAGTGCATCTGGTAGATGGTACACACTGCAGCCACGGTACGCCGGTGGTGGAGGGAGTGAATGTTTAAGGTGGTGGATGGGGTGCCAATCAAACGGGCTGCTTTGTCCTGGATGTAAGTTCCTATGATTCTATGATTGGACAGTAAATTGGGGCGGGGGGGGAGCGGGGGTTGGGGGGGTAAAGCCCGTGTTGCACCCGACCCTGCCAGTTTCCCAATGGGTGGGTTAGGTTACAGTTGCCCCTGTTGGTGTCTATCAGACACTATATACCCTGCGGTGCCCACTGGTCGGGGAAGCCCTCAAGCAGTTCAGGCAGACACCGCCTGCTCCCTCTCCAAGGGGACGCTGGGCAGGGAGTCGGAGGGGCGATTGCACCACACTGGTGTTAACCGCCGATGAATTAGAGGAACGATGTCCTTGGGCAAAGATCCAAGAACAGACCAGTCCAAAAATTTCTGCTGCAACACCCTGGCTGGCTGTCAGAATGGGCATGAGCAGGGAAATTGCTGCTTCTGATGGCAGCAGATGGATGTTCAACCCGTCCCTATGGGGTCCCCATGTCCCCCTATTTTACCTGAAGCTTTAAGTCATTAAAAAATAACGGGATAACGCCCGTGTTAAATAGTGGACGACGGTGACGACACTCCAAAAGTGCTTCATTGGCTGTGAAGCGCATTGGGACGTCCTGAGGTGGTGAAAGGCGCTGTAGAAATGCAAGATCTTTCTCTCTTTCATTGCTATGCCAAGTTATTCAGAGCCTAGCAGAAAGAATCTCGACTCCCAGGAACAGGGCCTACCCCTTCAGGCCGGTCAATCATCACCAGGGCCTGGGAGTACTGCAGACCGGCCCAACTCAGGTTATTGGATTCCCCAGCGTCGGTCCTCCTGAGCATTGGACAAGAAAGAGAGAACTTGCATTCCTATAGCGCCTTTTCATCACCTCAGGACGTCCCAACGAGCTTTATGGCCATATTTCTGGAGTGTAGCTACTGTTGTAATGTAGGAGAATGTAGCAGCCAATTTGCGCACAGCAAGCTCCCACAGACAGCAATGAGATAAATGACCAGGTCACCTTTTTTAGTGCTGTTGGTTCAGGGATGAATATTGGCCCAGGACACCGGGGAGAGCTCCCCAGCTCTTGTTTGAAATAAAGAACAGGTTCAGGAAGAAGAAACATATTGCCAGTCCAAGTCACTTCTCAATGACTTTAATAAACTGGTCACGGTGTGAAATGGTTCACAAATAATATCCCTCCACCTCCATCCCACTCCCGCTCTGACCGCTCTGTCCTCGGCCTCCGACACCGTTCCAGTGAAGCTCGACGCAAGCTCGAGGAACAGCATCTCGTCTTTCGATGAGGCGCTTTACAGCCTTCCAGACTCGACATCGAGTTCAACAATTTCAGATCAGAAGCACTGCTCCCATTTCTGATCATTCTTCTTCCTTTACTTGTCCCATTACCATCTCCTCACACCATCATCCCTTTTGTCGTTTAATCTCTCCTGCCCTCCACCCTATCGCAGACCTTCCCTTTTGTTCTTTCCTCCACTTCCCCTTCCCCTTCTCCCACCCTTTCCCTGCCCCCTTGCACTTGCTTAAATCCTCTTACCTCTCGAACGTTTTTCCCAGTTCCGATGAGAGCTCATCCACCTGAACCGTTAACGCTGTTTCTCTCGCTCTCCGCAGATGCTGCCTGACCGGCTGAGTATTTCCAGCCTTTTCTCTTTATATTCTCTCCACCGTCGCTGGACTTTGCACATCAACAGCCCGAACCGCTGACTCCCTTCCAGCTCTTGATAATTTGTGCTCGATTTAAATCAAGCTCCAACAGATGCGTTAACTATCTTTCTGTGGTGCCTGTTATTTATTTCAGCCCTTGCCATCCCCGATAGCAGCAAAGTTAGAGCTGGGTCGATCCCGTTATTTTCCTCTATTACTGACTAACCCAACCAATAAACAAGTGCGCCAAAGAGGACAAGACTAGTGGTGGCAATTCAACCAATCAACCTATAATGGATTTCCCATACTAGGTAAGAGTGAGGATAAGAATATAAGAAATAGGAGCAGGAGTAGGTCATACGGCCCCTCGAGCCTGCTCCGCCATTCAATAAGATCATGGCTGATCATCGACCTCAACTCCACTTTCCCGCCCGCTCTCCATAGCCCTTGATTCCCCTGGAGTCCAAAAATCTATCTATCTCAGCCTTGAATATACTCAACGACTGAGCATCCACAGTTCTCCGGGGCAGAGAATTCCAAAGATTCACCACCCTCTGAGTGAAGAAATTCCTCTTCACAACAAAGCTTTTAAACTTACGCTGTGCTAAAATATAACCATTCGCAATATTACGTTACAAATAGAATTCCTTCTTCTGCTGTTTTAATGGGGGGTGTTGACAGGTTAAGGACTTCACAACAGACTCGCACTATTTCATTTCGAAGCCAATAGAGATTGTACAGCAAGGAAAATCAATGATTACCTTTTTGCGAAGTCTAATTTGCCCTGTGATGATGGCAATGGCGAACATCTTGATGAGTGAGAGGGCAGAGTAGAAAACGAAAGAGCAGAAGACTTCATTCTTCAAGTCCAAAATCATCTTTGCTGTATTGTGGTTGCGGGTAAGCTGTGAGTCTGGGACACAAGCCGAGCTCCTTATATATATGTCTTTCTCTCGGTAAAAGAGGATGTTAAACTGGATGATGCAACCCGGCGTGTCTCCAATCTGCCAGGACTTGCAGCAGATTTAATTACGACACCTGGTGAAAGCAGCAAATTTCATCAGACAAGACATGGCTTGAGTGCCAATCAAAGGGACTCGCCGGTAGCTCGAGTATCTTGTGGTGGGTTGACAGGATTTTATTTTTAAGAGAGAGAAAGGGGATTTGACAAAGCAAGTAGGGAAAGTAATCCAATTTCTTGTAACAGCAGAGCTGAGCTTTTACCCTAATATATTGGCTATAGCTTGCTGTTATGTAGAATCAGAGAATTATTACAGGAGGAGGCCATTCGGCCCTTCGTGTCTGTGCCGGCTCTTTGGTAGAGCTATCCAATTAAGCCCACTCCCCCCTGTTCTTTCCCCACAGCCCTGCAAATTTTGATCCCTACATGTATTTATCCAATTCCCTGTTCAAAGTTACTATTGAATCTGCTTCCACCGCCCTTTCAGGCAGCGCATTCCAGATCACAACAACTCGCTGCGTAAAAAATGTTTCCTCATGTCACCTCTGGTTCTTTTGCCAATCACCTTCAATCTGTGTCCTTTGGTTACCCACCCTTCTGCCATTCGAAACGGTTTCTCCTTATTTACTCTATCAAAAGCATTCATGATTTTGAACACCTCTATCAAATCTCCTCTTAACCTTCTCTGCTCTAAGGAGAACAACCCCAGCTTCTCCAGTCTCTCCACAGAACTGAAGTCCCTCATCCCTGGTGCCATTCTAGTAAATCTCTTCTGCACCCTGTCCAAGGCCTTGACAGCAATGCCAACCCCACCGTCTCATAAATCATGAGACAAACTCTTAAAAATCGTGCGATTTGGTAAGGAATCCTGAGTTGCTATTGTTTTTCTGCCTCGAGCCCTCGCTGACCTTTGCTCCCCGACAGAGAGTGCATTCCGCCACCTTTATTCCCGGACAGGAAGCGCATTCGGCCGTCACTAACCGATTGTTGACATAAGAACGTAAGAAATAGGAGCAGGAGTAGGTGGATCTGCTGTCTCAGCGCTCGCAGACCAGCCTCACTCAGCTTTTGACCAATAGACTCTCCCGAACATAACATCCTCCAGCCCTACAACCCTCCGAGATCTCTGTGCTCCTCTAATTCTGGCCTCTTGCGTGTGCCCAATTTTAATCTCTCCGCCATTGGCGGCCAAGCCTTCAGCTGTCAAGGACCTAAACTCTGGAATTCCCTCCGTAAGCTTCTCCACCTCTCTGACCTCCAAGGAGCCCCTTAAAACCAACCTCTTTGACCAAGCTTTTGGTCACCTGCCCTAATATCTCCAAATGTGGCTCGGTGTCAAATTTTTTTGATAACTCTCCTGTGAAGCACCTTGGGACGTTTTACTCTGTTAAAGGCGCTATATAAATGCAAGTTGTTGTTGCTGTCGACATAATAATCTAATAGTTTGATTGTCTTTGTACCATGTTGAATGAATTGAATAAAATGACACCTTTAGCAGCAAAGTGTCTGAAAGTGCTTCTGAGGAACCATATAGGCAACTTTTGACAATGACAGAGCTGTTTATCCATCCACCTGGATATTGTATCTGGACCTGAATCTCTCACAGCCGCAACTGGGACCGAGCGACCTCCGCAACTGGGACCGAGCAACATCGACAACTGAGACCGAGCAACATCCACAACTCGGACCAAGCGACCACCGCAACTGGGACCGAGTGACATCCACAACTCGGACCGAGCGACCTCCGCAACTGGGACCGAGCGACCTCCACAACTGGGACCGAGCGACCACCACAACTGAGACCGAGCGACCTCCGCAACTTGGACCAAGCAACCTCCGCAACTGGGACCGAGCAACCTCCGCAACTTGGACCAAGCAACCTCCGCAACTGGGACCGAGCAACCTCCGCAACTGGGACCGAGCGACCTCCGCAACTTGGACCAAGCAACCTCCGCAACTGGGACCGAGCAACCTCCGCAACTGGGACCGAGCGACCTCCACAACTGGGACCGAGCGACCTCCGCAACTGGGACCGAGCAACGTCCCCAACTGGGACCGAGCGACCTCCTCAACTGGGACCGAGCAACCTCCGCAACTGGGACCGAGCAACCTCCGCAACTGGGACCGAGCGACCACCACAACTGAGACCGAGCAACCTCCGCAACTGGGACCGAGGAACCTCCGCAACTGAGACCGAGCGACCTCCGCAACTTGGACCAAGCAACCTCCGCAACTGGGACCGAGCAACCTCCGCAACTGGGACCGAGCGACCTCCGCAACTGGGACCGAGCAACATCGACAACTGGGACCGAGCAACCTCCGCAACTGGGACCGAGCGACCTCCGCAACTGGGACCGAGCGACCTCCTCAACTGGGACCGAGCGACCTCCGCAACTGGGACCGAGCGACCTCCGCAACTGGGACCGAGCGACCTCCGCAACTTGGACCGAGCGACCTCCGCAACTGGGACCGAGCGACCTCCGCAACTGGGACCGAGCGACCTCCTCAACTGGGACCGAGCGACCTCCGCAACTGGGACCGAGCGACCTCCGCAACTGGGACCGAGCGACCTCCGCAACTGGGACCGAGCGACCTCCTCAACTGCGACCGAGCGACCTCCGCAACTGGGACCGAGCGACCTCCGCAACTGGGACCGAGCGACCTCCGCAACTGGGACCGAGCGACCTCCGCAACTGGGACCGAGCGACCTCCTCAACTGCGACCGAGCGACCTCCGCAACTGGGACCGAGCGACCTCCGCAACTGGGACCGAGCACCCTCCGCAACTGAGACCGAGCGACCTCCGCAACTGGGACCGAGCGACCTCCGCAACTGGGACCGAGCGACCTCCGCAACTGGGACCGAGCGACCTCCACAACTGGGACGGAGCAACATCCGCAACTGGGACCGAGCGACCTCCACAACTGGGACCGAGCGACCTCCGCAACTGGGACCGAGCAACATCCGCAACTGGGACCAAGCGACCTCCACAACTGGGACCGAGCGACCTCCGCAACTGGGACCGAGCCACCTCCGCAACTGAGACCGAGCGACCTCCGCAACTGGGACCGAGCGACCTCCGCAACTGAGACCGAGCAACATCCGCAACTGGGACCGAGCGACCTCCACAACTGGGACCGAGCGACCTCAGCAACTGGGACCGAGCGACCTCCGCAACTGGGACCGAGCGACCTCCTCAACTGCGACCGAGCGACCTCCGCAACTGGGACCGAGCGACCTCCGCAACTGGGACCGAGCGACCTCCTTAACTGCGACCGAGCGACCTCCGCAATAGGGACCGAGCGACCTCCGCAACTGGGACCGAGCACCCTCCGCAACTGAGACCGAGCACCCTCCGCAACTGAGACCGAGCACCCTCCGCAACTGAGACCGAGCAACCTCCGCAACTTGGACCAAGCAACCTCCGCAACTGGGACCGAGCAACCTCCGCAACTGGGACCGAGCGACCTCCACAACTGTAACCGAGTGACCTCCTCAATTGGGACCGAGCGACCTCCGCAACTGGGACCGAGCAACGTCCCCAACTGGGACCGAGTGACCTCCTCAACTGGGACCGAGCAAACTCCGCAACTGGGACCGAGTGACCTCCTCAACTGGGACCGAGCGACCACCACAACTGAGACCGAGCAACCTCCGCAACTGGGACCGAGGAACCTCCGCAACTGAGACCGAGCGACCTCCGCAACTTGGACCAAGCAACCTCCGCAACTGGGACCGAGCAACCTCCGCAACTGGGACCGAGCGACCTCCGCAACTGGGACCGAGCAACATCGACAACTGGGACCGAGCAACCTCCGCAACTGGGACCGAGCGACCTCCGCAACTGGGACCGAGCGACCTCCTCAACTGGGACCGAGCGACCTCCGCAACTGGGACCGAGCGACCTCCGCAACTGGGACCGAGCGACCTCCGCAACTTGGACCGAGCGACCTCCGCAACTGGGACCGAGCGACCTCCGCAACTGGGACCGAGCGACCTCCTCAACTGGGACCGAGCGACCTCCGCAACTGGGACCGAGCGACCTCCGCAACTGGGACCGAGCGACCTCCGCAACTGGGACCGAGCGACCTCCTCAACTGCGACCGAGCGACCTCCGCAACTGGGACCGAGCGACCTCCGCAACTGGGACCGAGCGACCTCCGCAACTGGGACCGAGCGACCTCCGCAACTGGGACCGAGCGACCTCCTCAACTGCGACCGAGCGACCTCCGCAACTGGGACCGAGCGACCTCCGCAACTGGGACCGAGCACCCTCCGCAACTGAGACCGAGCGACCTCCGCAACTGGGACCGAGCGACCTCCGCAACTGGGACCGAGCGACCTCCGCAACTGGGACCGAGCGACCTCCACAACTGGGACGGAGCAACATCCGCAACTGGGACCGAGCGACCTCCACAACTGGGACCGAGCGACCTCCGCAACTGGGACCGAGCAACATCCGCAACTGGGACCGAGCGACCTCCACAACTGGGACCGAGCGACCTCCGCAACTGGGACCGAGCCACCTCCGCAACTGAGACCGAGCGACCTCCGCAACTGGGACCGAGCGACCTCCGCAACTGAGGACCGAGCAACATCCGCAACTGGGACCGAGCGACCTCCACAACTGGGACCGAGCGACCTCAGCAACTGGGACCGAGCGACCTCCGCAACTGGGACCGAGCGACCTCCTCAACTGCGACCGAGCGACCTCCGCAACTGGGACCGAGCGACCTCCGCAACTGGGACCGAGCGACCTCCTTAACTGCGACCGAGCGACCTCCGCAATAGGGACCGAGCGACCTCCGCAACTGGGACCGAGCACCCTCCGCAACTGAGACCGAGCACCCTCCGCAACTGAGACCGAGCGACCTCCGCAACTGGGACCGAGCAACCTCCGCAACTGGGACCGAGCGACCTCCACAACTAGGACCGAGCGACCTCCACAACTGGGACTGAGCGACCTCCGCAACTGGGACCGAGCACCCAACCATCTCCACTTTGAAGGCCCCCCATTGTTCAATTACTGTTTTACCTACCAATATTTGATTCCAAGCAACTCTCTCCCAGAAAAAGCAGTCGATGCTAGCTCAATTAATATCTGAGATGGATAGGTTTTTGCAAGCCAATGGTATCAAGGGATATGGAGGCAAGGCTGGTAAATGGAGTTGGGATACAGATCAGTCATGATCTCATTGACTCCCACGGGATTAAGTGGAACGTCGGTTTTACACCCCGCCCAATATTGCTCTCCACCGACGTCGATGGAGAGTAAAATCAGACGGGCTTAAAAAACAGCGTTGGACCCGATCTCGTCAGTTTCCACACAGGTTAAGTTAGAATTGCCCCCCTGTTCCTCCGTGGCTCAGTGGGTAGCACTCATGCCTCTAATTCAGAAGGTTGTGGGTTCAAGCCCCACCCCAGAGACTTGAGCCCATAATTTCGGCTGACACTCCAGTGCAGTACTGAAGGAGCGCTGCACTGTCCGAGGTGCAGTTTTTCGGATGAGACGTTAAACCGAGGTCCCGTCTGCCCTCTCGGGTGGATGTAAAAGATCCTGTGGCACTATTTCGATTGAAGAGCAGGGGAGTTCTCCCTGGTGTCCTGGCTCAACCAACACGATCACCCAAACAGATTTTCAGCCTCTTATCGCCCCGCTATCAAAAGTGCTTCTTTGGCTGTGAAAGAAAGACTTGCATTTATATAGCGCCTTTCACAACC
The DNA here is from genome assembly GCA_030390025.1 of Squalus acanthias. NCBI lineage: Eukaryota > Metazoa > Chordata > Chondrichthyes > Squaliformes > Squalidae > Squalus > Squalus acanthias. The sequence continues at coordinate 11,369,035 of CM059449.1, forward strand.
ATCGGCCGTCCCAAAGCGCTTTACAGCCAATGAAGTACTTTTGAAGTGTGTAGTCACCAATGTCACCTCCAAGCTGGGCGCGTGCACGGCTGGGGAGTAATCTTCAAAGTGCCGCGCAGGCCACTCACAAGCTTTTTCATCTGAAATACCGTGCGGAAAATTTAAATGGACCGCGCATTCAAATAAACAAAGGCAAGTTAGGGGGAACATTGATAGTCACTGTTGTAATGTAGGAAAATGCGCCAGCCTATTTGCGCACAGCAAGCTCCCACAAACAGCAACGTGATAATGACCAGATCATCTGTTTTTTTGATGATGTTGATTGAGGGAGAAGTAAAGGTGCCACAGAATGTTCCTTTTTTATGAAAAATGAAAGTAAGACTTGCATTTCTGTAGCGCCTTTCACCACCTCAGTGCGACCCAAAGCCCTTTACAGCCAATGAAGTACTTTTTGAAGTGGAGTCACTGTTGTAATTTGGGAAACGCGGCAGCCAATTTGCACACAGCAAGCTCCCACAAACAACAATGTGATAATGACCAGATAATCTGTTTTAGTGATGTTGGTTGAGGGATAAATATTGGCCAGGACACCGGGGATAACTCCCCTGCTCTTCTTCGAAAAAGTGCCATAGGATCTTTTACGTCCAACTGAGAGCAGACAGGGCCGCAGTTTAATATAGGATTACATAGGATATACGGCACAGAAACAGGCCATTCGGCCCAACCAGTCCATGCCGGTGTTTATGCTCCACTCGAGCCTCCTCCCGTCTTTCCTCATCTAAATCTATCAGCATAACCCTCTATTCCCTTCTCCCTCATATGCTTGTCTAACCTCCCCTTAAATGCATCTATACTATTCGCATCAACCACTCCCTGTGGTAGCACGTTCCACATTCTCCCCACTCTTTGAGTAAAGAAGTTTCTTCTGAATTCCCTATTGGATTTCTTGGTGACTATCTTATATTGATGGCCTCTAGTTATGCTCTTCCCCACAAGTGTATCCACTCTGTATCCACTCTATCAAAACCTTTCATAATTTTAAAGACCTCTATTAGGTCACCCCTCAGTCTTCTCTTTTCAAGAGAAAAGAGACCCAGCCTGTTCATCCTTTCCTGATATGTATACCCTCGCATTTCTGGTATCATCCTTGCAAATCTTCTCTGCACCCTCTCCAGTGCCTCTATATCTTTTTTATAATAAGACAAACAGAACTGTACGCAGTACTCTAAGTGTGGTCTAACCAAGGTTCGATACAGGTTTAGCATAACTTCCCTACTTTTCAACTCTACCCCTCTAGAAATAAACCCTAGTGCTTGGTTTGCTTTTTTTATGGCCTTGTTAACCTGTGTCACAACTTTTAGTGATTTGTCTATTTGTACTCCCAGATCCCTTTGTTCCTCTACCCCACGTAGACTCGCACCCTCCAAGTAATAAGTGACCTCCTTATTACTACTACCAAAATGTAATACCTCACATTTATCTGTGTTGAACTTCATTTGCCAATTATATGCCCATTCTGTAAGTTTATTCATGTCCTCCTCAGTATTGACTATTCTCCCTCCCCTCCCCCCCACCAATTTGGTATCATCTGCAAATTTAGAAATTGTGTTTTTGATTCCAATGTCTAAATCGTTAATGTAAATTATGAACAACAGTTGTCCCAGCACTGATCCTTGTGGAACACCACTACCCACATTCTGCCATTGTGAGTAGCTAGCTATCTGCTACTTGTCCCCTGACTCCGCATTCTCTGACCTTGTTCATCAGTCTATTATGGGGTACCTTTTGAAAATCTAGATAAATTACATCTACTGCATTACTATTGTCTACTCTCTCTGTTACCTCTTCAAAAAAATCAATGAGGTTGGTCATGCAAGACTTTCCCTTTTGAAATTCATGCTGACTATTCATTATTATATTTTTGGTTTCTAGATGTTTTTCTATTTTCTCCTTTAGTAGGGATTCCATTATTTTTCCTACCACCGATGTTAAGCTAACTGCTCTATAATTCCCTGGACATGTTCTATCCCCTTTCTTGAATATAGGTATTACGTTAGCTACCCGCCAGTCCTCTGGCACTATACCTTTTTCGAATGAATTATTAAATATGTGTAGCAATTCCTCTGCCATCTCTTCCCTAGATTCTTTTAAAATGCATGGATACAATCCATCCGGACCAGGGGTTTTATCCTCTTTGAGTTTGATTAGTTTATTTAACATATCCCCTCTTTTTATTTTAAATGCACTTATCTCATTACTAAACTCATCCTCCAATGTCATGTCCACCTGTTCTATCTCCCTGGTAAATACTGAAGCAAAGTAATTATTTATTATTTCTGCCATCTCTCTATCATTACCTGAGCATTATCCTGTCTATCCCTTAATGGCCCTATTCCTATTCCAACCTTCCTTTTTTTATTGATGTGCCTGTAAAATATTTTACTATTTTGTTTTATGTTCCTTCATAATTTAATTTCATAGTTCCTCTTTGCCTTCCTAATTGTTTTTTTGACTTCCCTCCTAATCTCTTCGTATTCTCCCTTATCATGCACTCCCCTGCTGTCCATGTACTTAATGTAAGCCTCTTTCCTTACCCTCAATTGTTCCCTCATAGCTTTATTCATCCATGGAGTCTCATTCATGTTTAGTTTGTTCTTTCCTTTTAGCGGAATATATTGTTCCAGCACTCTGTTGAAATGTTTTCCATTGCTTTTCTACATCGTTATTTGCCAATATTGTTGCCCATTTTATTTTCCCAAATTCTATTCTCAGGTACCCATAAAATCAGCTTTCCTCCAATCTATTAACCTGGTTTTCATCATACTTATGTCCTTCTCAATATCATCTATATTATTGTCTAGATGTTACTTTTACTTCTCTAATCTGCTCTGGCTCATTCCCCATTACTAGATCCAATAGCGAATCCTCCCTTGTTGGGCTTTTTACATATTGGGTTAGAAAGGAGTCCTGTAGACATTGTAGGAACTCCATTCCCTTATCTCCTTTACCTACCTCTTCTGTCCAATTAATGTCGGGGTAATTGAAATCCCCCATGATTATTATTCTATATTTTTTTTACTAATTTCCCTAATCTATCTGCATATTTCTTCCTCCACCTCTCTTCCACTATTAGGTGGTCTGTAGACTATGCCTATTAGTGTGATTGATCCTTTATTATCTTTTATTTCTATCCATATGGATTCTATTTTTGTCTTGCTTAAAGCTGCGTCACTTTTTTCTACTGCCATTATGTTATCTCTAATAAGTACAGCTACTCCACCTCCCCCTTTTTCCTCTCTATCTTTTCTAAATATGTTATACCCTGCATTGTTTAATTCCCAGTCCTGATTTTTCTGTAGCCATTTCTCAGTAATCCCTACTATGTCTGGTTCCTCACAACGCATGATTGCCTCCAGCTCCCCTTGTTTTATTATGGAGATTGTGTGCATTGCTGTACAGACAGTTTAACTCATTTTTAATAGAATTTCCTCTCACTTTATGTTTAACCATCTTTTTAGACTCCTGTTCTATAACTCTATTTATTCCCTGGCCATTAATGTTCTCCCTTACTTTATTCTTTCCAATGCTCTCTTTTCCTGTTTTATTTATATTTAGGCTGGTTATGTTTCTTGTAGATCCCTCCCTCCATCTTACTAGTTTAAAGCCTTTGCCACCTCCCTATTTACCCTTTCCGCTAGGACACGGGTCCCATCCCAGCTCAGGTGAAGCCCATACCATCGGTACAGCTCCTTCCTGTCCCAGAACTGTTGCCAGTGTCTCATGAAAAGGAACCCCTCTTTCTCACACCAGCCCTTTAACCTCGTGTTAATTCTCCTGATCTGTCTGCTTCTACGCCAATTTGCACGTGGCTCGGACAATAATCCAGAGATTATTACCCTCGAGGTCCTGCTTTTTAATTTAGAGCCTAACTCCTGATACCCTTTCATCAGGACCTCCTCCCTGTTCCTACCCATGTCGTTTGTTCCAACATGGACCACGAAAATTGGATTTACCCCCTCCCTTTCCATGTTCCTCTCCAGCCGCCATGAGATATCCCTTACCCTGGCACTGGGAAGGCAACACACCCTTCGGGATTCTCGTTCTTGGCTGCGGAGGACGCCATCTATCCCCCTAATTATAGAGTCCCCTATCACTGCCACATTTCTATTCTGCCCTTCACCCCGCCCCCCCGCCCACCGCCCTTGGACAGCCTTTTGAACCACGGTGCTTTGGTTTGCATTATGGCTGTCCTCCCTGCAGTCTTTCTCCTTGTCCTCACAGGTCTCGTCCAAAAGACGGCACCTGTAACAATGCAACACTCCCTCAGTACTGCACTGGAGTGTCAGCCTAGGTTTTTGTGCTCAAGTCTCTGGAGTGAGACATGAACCCACAACCTTCTGACTCATGCGTCCTCAATGCATCAGCTCTTCCTCATTTATTTGAGCAAGACTGGCTTTGTGAAGATGTCGTTACTCATGGCTCTGTTACAACAGTCCCAAACGTCAAACGGCTGCACATATGGCACAGCCTAAGGGTCAGGAAATGCGAAGCCACAAAAAGTCACGGCGAGTTCAATGAAATTGCTTGCTTGGCGATGCCCACATAAGTGATATTCCTCTATTAAAGTTAGAACGATCGGTAAAGACAACATCACAGCCAATCACTTACTTCTGAAATGTAGTCACTGTTGTTAATGTAGGAAACACAGCAGCCAATTTGTGCACAGCAAAATGCCACGAACAGCAATGCGATGTATGACAAGCTAATCTCTGTCTGGTCGTGGTGGTTGAGGAATAAATGCTGGTCAGGGAGAACGCCCCACTGCTCTACTTCCAACAGTGGGCATAGGATCTTTTACGTCCAACTGAGAGGTCTCATCCGAAAGACAGCACCTCCGACAGTGCCGCACTGGGAGTGTCAGCCTGGATTTTGTGCTCAAGTCTCTGGAGTGGGACTCGAACCCATGACCTTCTGACTCAGAGGAGAGAGGAGAGAGGCATCGCACTCAGACCAAGGGGACGATTTTCCCAGCCCCAAGGAGGCGGGAATGGAGGCGGGACAGGTGGGAAAATCGCAAAAAATAAGCGTGGGTTTGGAACCCGCCTCCAACCCGCCTCCGCGCAATTTTGCCAGAGGCGCTGCGGATGGATGCGAATCGGTCCCGCCTCCATCAGTTCAGAGAGGTAGTTAACATCCTTAAATGGTCGTTAAGGGCCTCTCTGATCCTATTCTGAGAGGCGCTTGTTATTTTTCCACATTTTCAGCATGTTCCATGACCTTCCTAAACCACGCCAGCTAAACGTGGCAGGTTGACAAGTGGGTGGCCTCCTCACAGCTGCAGCTCCACCATTAAAACGGAGCTTTCATCAGGGATTAGTTGCAGGTGGCAGAACTTTGCTTCAAAAGGTCTTTCAGCACTTTTAGCAGGCCTTCCGAAGTCGGAGGTGCTGCAGCTTCTATCAATCAACTGTGGGACCTCCTTGGAAGACCCTCTCCCCGCTTGGACTGAGCGCTTCACCAACGGAGGCATCTGCCAGCAGCATGGAAACCATTAATTTCCTTTCACCATGGACCTCAGATTCGAATAAGGAGCAGCCACGGCAGCAGCAGAACCAGGCAGCTCAGCAGCAACATCAGCAGGAGCCCCAACCTCCTGCTCAGCCACCTGATGCTGCACAGGGCAGAAGGCACCAGCGCATCGAGGCACCTCGCCGCAGGAGATACCCCCCACAGAGGGTTTACAAAGGATGAGCTACCTCAACATGAGTGAGCAGCAGTGCCAAAGGAGGCTGAGACTTTCGCGAGAGGTTGTCCGAGAGATCTGCGCACTGCTGCACCAACACCTGGAGCCCAGAGGAGCGGGTGGACACCCCTTACCAGTCGCTGTCAAAGTCACCACCGCACTCAACATTTTTGCCTCAGGCTCCTTCCAGGGATCATCAGCAGACATCAGCGGCATCTCCCAGTCAGCCGCCCACAGTTGCATCATGCAGGTTACCGATACCCTTTTCATCCAGTTCTCAAGGGATCAAGCAAGTATAAGCACGCATTCGCTTGGCTTTGCAAATATGGCAGGCTTGCCAATGGTACAGGGCTGCACACATGTGGCCCTTAGGGCACCCCATCACAACCCAGCTCTCTTTGTCAACCGCAAGGGCTTCCACTCCCTCAACGTACAGCTGGTGTGTAACCACAAGAAGGAGTTCTTGCATGTTTGCGCCAAGTTCTGTGGAAGTTGCCATGACTCTTTCATCCTGCGGCACTCTAGTGTTCCTCCGCTTTTCAATCCACCAAACCAACTTAACGGATGGCTCCTTGGTGACAAGGGCTACCCCCTGAAGAAGTGGCTAATGACGCCGATCAGGAGGCCAGCTAACGAGGCTGAAGAGCGCTACAACGCCAGCCACACTTCGACCAGATCCATCATCGAGCAAACCATTGGCTTGTTGAAGATGCGCTTCCGTTGCCTTGACCGATCAGGTGGAGCCCTGCAGTATACACCATACAGGGTCTCCAGAATGGTTGTGGTCTTCTGTGCACTGCTCAACATGGCACAGCGTCATGGCTTGCAGCTTCCTGATGAGCAAGTGCCTCAGCTCCTAGCCTCCTCAGATGAGGATGAGGAGGAGGATGAGGATGAGGATGAGGAAGAGGCTGAGGAGGAGGAGGAGCAGGAGGAGGACCGAGCGCCGGTCTATCAACCAGCAGCAGCGGTAGCACGGGAGCGCATGGCTGCCCGTGATGCAAGGCATTCACTTATCCTGGCCAGATTTGCATAGGTTGCCCATGTTGGCACATATCCTTGGCTCCATCTTAAGACATGATAGACATTGGACATGACTCTCTGGCCTCCTTTCACTTTGGTCACCAACCTGACAACCCAAGTGTCTGCAATGTGGAGCTGCCTAGGCCGAAAGAACAGATGCCATCACGCCAACATTTTGCCATCAAATCATTTTTATGCTTTCCAACAGGGATGGCATTTCATCAATACACATAAACATTCACCCAATCTGCTCACAGATCTAGAGTTTATATCCCTTGCCAGCTGGACTCACTTGGTTTCTTTGGGAGACCTCTTCCTCCCAGATGAGGGGAAGAGCACCTCCCTGCTAGCTCTCACACACTCAACCAACATTTGCAGCGCTTCATCCGAGAACCTCGGGGAGGCCCCTGCCTTGGAATTGGACATAGTGGTTTCTCAGAATATGTTGCAGGTGGTGCAGCATCGACAGAAATCCAGTGGAATGATCCAAGGCAGCAAGCCGCCCTAAAATGAGGCTGGAAAAGAGATATAAAAACAGAAAATGCTGGAAATACTCAGCAGGTCAGGCAGCATCTGTGGAGAGAGAAATAGAGAGGCAGCAATGAACAGGATGTGGATGGAAAGCAAGATTAACCATCCCCTTTAAGAACTGGCCCGTGCCATTGTGTGTGTGTTCCATTGCTGACTGACATTACATGAGCTTCGCCAGCGCTCCGAGTTAGCGCCTCACTGCTCGGCCTTTGCGCCTTAAGAGAGGTGTGCAGCGCCTGCTTTAGCGCTCCACTCACCTCCCGGGGCGGTAAAAGTGAAGTTTCCCGTCAGTGCCGATAATTAGCGCCAGGCGCTAATATTTGCGTCCGGACGATATTTGCGCCCCAAATGGGGCGCGACCTAATTTCTACCCCTTAAAGTTTCAGGTCGATGACCTTTCGTCAGAACTGGAAAAAGCTGGAGATCGAACAGGTTTTTAAGCAAGTGCAGGGGCAGGGAAAGGGGGGAGGGGAGGAAAGAACAAAAGGGAAGGTCTTTGATAGGCTGGAAGGCAGGAGAGATTAAGAGATGATAAGAGATGGTGCAAGGCAAAAGGAGATGGTAATGGGACAAGTTAAGAAACAAAAGATGGCTCTAGATGAAGTGTAAATGGCACTGGCAGAATGAAAGACAGCTGCCATGTGGGAGAAAGAAAAAAATAGATAATAAATAAAATAAATGGAAAAAAAAAAGAATAGGGGTGGAGGTTATGGTCTGAAATTGTTGAACTCGATGTTGAGTCCAGAAGGCTGTAAAGTGCCTAATCAAAAGATGAGGTGCTGTTCCTCGAGCTTACATTGAGCTTCCGTGGAACAGTGTAAGAGGCCGAGGACGGTGAGGTCAGAGTGGGAGTGGAGCAGAGAATTAAAGTGACAGGCGATCGGAAGCTCGGGGTCCCCCTTACAGACTGAATGGAGGTGTTCCGTAAAGTGGTCACCCAATCTGCGTTTGGTCTCCCCAATGTAGAGGAGACCACATCGTGAGCAGCGAATACAGTATACTTAATTGCAAGAAGTACAAGTAAATCGCTATTTCGCCTGGAAGGAGTGTTTGGGGCCCTGGACAGTGGGAAGGGTGGAGGTAAAAGGGCAGGTGTTGCATCTCCTGCGCTTGCACGGGAAGGTGCCGGGCAAAGGGGAAGGGGTGTTGGGGGGTGCTAGAGGAGTGGACCAGGATGTCGCGGAGGGAGCAGTCCCTTCGGAATGCTGAAAGGGGAGGTGAGGGGAAGATGTGTTTGGTGGTGGGATCACGCTGGAGGAGGCGGAAATGGCGGAGGATGATCCATTGAATGTGGAGGCTGGTGGAATGAAAGGTGAGGACAAGGGGAACCCTATCGTGGTTCCGGGAGGGAGGGGAAGGGGTGAGAGCAGAAGTGCGGGAAATAGAATGGACACGGTCAAGGGCCGTGTCAACCACAGTAGAGGGTATCCTTGGTTGAGGAAAAAGGAAGAAATGTCGGAAGCACTGGTATGAAAGGTGGCATCATCAGAGCAGATGCGGTGGAGATGGAGAAACTGGGAGAATGGAATAGAGTCCTTACAGGAGGCGGGGTGGGAGGAAGTGTAGTCCAGGTAGCTGTGGGAGTCAGTGGGCTTGTAGGGAATGTTTGTCAATAGCCTATCCCTAGAGATGGAGACGGAGAAGTCGAGGAAGGGAAGGGAAGAGTCAGAGATGGACCATGTGAAGGTGAGGGAAGGGTGGAAATTGGAAGCAAAGTGAATGAAATTTTCTAGTTCAGGGCGAGAGCAGGAGACGGCACCGATACAGTCATCAATTTACCGGAAAAAGAGGTGAGGGAGGGGACCTGAGTAGGACTGGAACAAAGAGTGTTCCACATATCCCATGAACAGGAAGGCATAGCTAGGACCCATGCTGGTTCCCATAGCAACACCTTTGATTTGGAGGAAGTGAGTGGAGTCAAAGGAGAAGTTGTTCAATGTGAGAACAAGTTCAGCCAGGCGGAGGAGGGTGGTGATGGATGGGGACTGGTTGGGCCTCTGTTTAAGGAAGAAGTGGAGCGCCCTCAGGCCATCCTGGTGGGGGATGGAGGTGTAGAGGGATTCTACGTCCATAGTGAAAAGGAGACGGTTGGGGCCAGGAAACAGAATATGCTGGGAATACTCAGCAGGTCAGGCAGCATCTGTGGAGAGAGAAACAAAGTTAACGTTTCAGGTCGATGACCTTTCGTCAGAACTGGAAAAAGCTGGAGATCGAACAAGTTTTTAAGCAAGTGCAGGGGCAGGGAAAGGGGGGAGGGGAGGAAAGAACAAAAGGGAAGGTCTTTGATAGGATGGAAGGCAGGAGAGATTAAGAGACAATAAGAGATGGTGCAAGGCAAAAGGAGATGGTAATGGGACAAGTTAAGAAACAAAAGATGGCTCTAGATGAAGTGTAAATGGCACTGGCAGAATGAAAGACAGCTGCCATGTGGGAGAAAGAAAAAAATAGATAATAAATAAAATAAATGGAAAAAAAAAAGAATAGGGGTGGAGGTTATGGTCTGAAATTGTTGAACTCGATGTTGAGTCCAGAAGGCTGTAAAGTGCCTAATCAAAAGATGAGGTGCTGTTCCTCGAGCTTACATTGAGCTTCCGTGGAACAGTGTAAGAGGCCGAGGACGGTGAGGTCAGAGTGGGAGTGGAGCAGAGAATTAAAGTGACAGGCGATCGGAAGCTCGGGGTCCCCCTTACAGACTGAATGGAGGTGTTCCGTAAAGTGGTCACCCAATCTGCGTTTGGTCTCCCCAATGTAGAGGAGACCACATCGTGAGCAGCGAATACAGTATACTTAATTGCAAGAAGTACAAGTAAATCGCTATTTCGCCTGGAAGGAGTGTTTGGGGCCCTGGACAGTGGGAAGGGTGGAGGTAAAAGGGCAGGTGTTGCATCTCCTGCGCTTGCACGGGAAGGTGCCGGGCAAAGGGGAAGGGGTGTTGGGGGGTGCTAGAGGAGTGGACCAGGATGTCGCGGAGGGAGCAGTCCCTTCGGAATGCTGAAAGGGGAGGTGAGGGGAAGATGTGTTTGGTGGTGGGATCACGCTGGAGGAGGCGGAAATGGCGGAGGATGATCCATTGAATGTGGAGGCTGGTGGAATGAAAGGTGAGGACAAGGGGAACCCTATCGTGGTTCCGGGAGGGAGGGGAAGGGGTGAGAGCAGAAGTGCGGGAAATAGAATGGACACGGTCAAGGGCCGTGTCAACCACAGTAGAGGGTATCCTTGGTTGAGGAAAAAGGAAGAAATGTCGGAAGCACTGGTATGAAAGGTGGCATCATCAGAGCAGATGCGGTGGAGATGGAGAAACTGGGAGAATGGAATAGAGTCCTTACAGGAGGCGGGGTGGGAGGAAGTGTAGTCCAGGTAGCTGTGGGAGTCAGTGGGCTTGTAGGGAATGTTTGTCAATAGCCTATCCCTAGAGATGGAGACGGAGAAGTCGAGGAAGGGAAGGGAAGAGTCAGAGATGGACCATGTGAAGGTGAGGGAAGGGTGGAAATTGGAAGCAAAGTGAATGAAATTTTCTAGTTCAGGGCGAGAGCAGGAGACGGCACCGATACAGTCATCAATTTACCGGAAAAAGAGGTGAGGGAGGGGACCTGAGTAGGACTGGAACAAAGAGTGTTCCACATATCCCATGAACAGGAAGGCATAGCTAGGACCCATGCTGGTTCCCATAGCAACACCTTTGATTTGGAGGAAGTGAGTGGAGTCAAAGGAGAAGTTGTTCAATGTGAGAACAAGTTCAGCCAGGCGGAGGAGGGTGGTGATGGATGGGGACTGGTTGGGCCTCTGTTTAAGGAAGAAGTGGAGCGCCCTCAGGCCATCCTGGTGGGGGATGGAGGTGTAGAGGGATTCTACGTCCATAGTGAAAAGGAGACGGTTGGGGCCAGGAAACAGAATATGCTGGGAATACTCAGCAGGTCAGGCAGCATCTGTGGAGAGAGAAACAAAGTTAACGTTTCAGGTCGATGACCTTTCGTCAGAACTGGAAAAAGCTGGAGATCGAACAGGTTTTTAAGCAAGTGCAGGGGCAGGGAAAGGGGGGAGGGGAGGAAAGAACAAAAGGGAAGGTCTGTGATGCTGCCTGACCTGCTGAGTATTTCCAGCATTTTCTGTTTTTATTTCAGATTTCCAGCATCCGCAGTATTTTGCTTCTGGAATAGTGATGTCAGCAGAGGCGAGTTTCAGTCCCAAAAGACTAATTGGCCAAGGGAAACCCACACCTCTGAAATCAACTGGCCAATTAGGGGAAAATCACAATTTTTTCCCACCTCTCAGTGGAGGCGAGTTTGGAACCCACCCAAACCGAAACGCGCCTCCAACCCACCTCCAGTGAGAAAATTGCCCCCCAAGATTTCATCCTGTTCCCACCTCACGAGTCTATATTTCATCTTCAGTGTCTGGGTGTAAGAGCTTTGCACGCAGGAAGCAAATGTTGGAAAAGCAGGCACGTTGCTTATTAAAATGATTATCCGGACATTCACCAGCAGTCAGTGCTCGAATTTCCAATACACACTTCCTTCATTTGAAGATTTTACACCAGGACACTGAAGACTAAAATCCAGGCTGCTCATTATCCAGTGAAGTTCATTCAAAAGAAAGACTTGGATTTATACAGCGCCTTTCACGACCTCAGGACGACCCAAAGTGCTTTACAGCCAATGAAGTACTATCGACGTGCAGTCACTGTTGTAATGTAGGAAACGCGGCAGCCAATTTGTGCACAGCAAGCTCCCACAAACAGCAATGTGAGAATGACCAGATCATCTGTTTTTGTGATGTTGATTGGAGTGGAGGAACAGAGGGATCTGGGGGTTCATATCCACAGATCTCTGAAGGTTGCCACTCAAGTGGATAGAGCAGTAAAGAAGGCCTATAGTGTGTTAGCATTTATTAACAAGGGGTTTGAGTTTAAGAACCGTGAGGTTATGCTGCAACTGTACAGGACCTTGGTGAGACCACATTTGGAATATTGTGTGCAGTTCTGGTCACCTCACTATAGGAAGGATGTGGAAGCATTGGAAAGAGTGCAAAGGAGATTTACCAGGATGCTGCCTGGTTTGGGGGGGAGGTCTTATGAGGAAAGATTGAGGGAGTTAGGGCTTTTCTCTTTAGAGCGGAGGAGGATGAGAGGCGACTTAATAGAGGTTTATAAGATGATGAGGGGGATAAATAGAGTGGATGTTCAGAGACTATTTCCTCGGGTGGATGTAGCTGTTACAAGGGGGCATAACTATAAGGTGCATGGGGGGAGATATAGAAGGGATGTCCGAGGTAGATTCTTTACTCAGAGAGTGGTTGGGGTGTGGAATGGACTGCCTGCTGTGATAGTGGAGTCGGACACTTTAGGAACTTTCAAGCGGTTATTGGATAAGCACATGGAGCACACCAGAATGATAGGGAGTGGGATAGCTTGATCTTGGTTTCGGACAATGCTCGGCACAACATCAAGGGCCGAAGGGCCTGTACTGTGCTGTACTGTTCTATGTTCTATGTTCTATGATTGAGGGATAAATATTGGCCAGGACACCGGGGAGAACTCCCCTGCTCTTTCTTCGATATAGTGTCATGGGATCTCTTACATTCACCTGAGAGAGCTTGGATTAACATCTCATCCGAGAGACGGCACCTCTGACAGTGCAGCTCTCCCTCAGTACTGCACTGGGAGTGTCAGCCTGGATTTTTATGCTCAAGTCTCTGGAATGGGACTTGAACCCACAACCTCCTTAGCAGGTGTGAAGGAATAAGCCATATAACCTATTCAGAAAAATACACTATCTTAATGAAAGTATTCTGGCCTTACTAAAACATGACAAACTGGGTTTGGAAATTTAGAAACTTAACTATGAAATAGCTATGAAAGCATTCTGGCTATTGAGATAAGACAGTTGTTGACCCTGAATAAATAATCTTATTGAAACAGAAGGTGAAGGGCTCCGACAGGCTGACCTTTGGGAACAAAAACAATGGTTCACCATGGATAAGGTGTTCTAATTTACACTTCGTAAAGAAGCACATAAGATGACAAACATCTGCCCTCGTAAAGATGACATAAAGTAAGGAACACCTGCCGTCACACCGTTTTTTACATGGTAAACTTAGAACACCTAGAGAGGAGACATGATTCTGTAATGCTACCAGCTGAGGTGGCTGTAAGAGTTGCAGAGGTCGGCAGAAAAATGACTAGAGATAATTAGCTTGCATCAGCAGAAAACCTTAAAGGAAATACCACTGGAAAAGGGTATAAATATTGAACTATCAAATGGGTTAACAGACTCGCTTTAATCGAGGTGGCTCTGTAAGTCTCCAACTCTTTGTACCTCGGGGATCAAAGGTATTTGATTTTGGTGGATATCCTGTAGAACACTAAGAACTGTAATACTGTAGCGAACTTAGGGGTAGAAATTAGGTCGCGCCCCATTTGGGGCGCAAATATCGTCTGGACGCAAATATTAGCGCCTGGCGCTAATTATCGGCACTGACTGGAAACTTCACTTTTACCGCCCCGGGAGGTGAGTGGAGCGCTAAAGCAGGCGCTGCACACCTGTCTTAAGGCGCAAAGGCCAAGAAGTGAGGCGCTAACTCAGAGCGCTGGCGAAGCTCATGTAATGTCAGTCAGCAATGGAACACACACACAATGGCACGGGCCAGTTCTTAAAGGGGATGGTTAATCTTGCTTTCCATCCACATCCTGTTCATTGCAGCCTTGAATCTCGGCCTGGAGAGACTTGCACATCAAATGTGCTGGAAAGAACAATGGAGAGTACCAGGCAAAGAGCTCAGAGTGCAGCTCCCACAGTCTCTGCTAAATCGATACAAGGAATGGCAAATCAAAATGAACCTGCAAAGTGCTGCTCAGTACCCAAAACTCCTTCACACAACGTTGAATCTCTCCAGAAGTCTCTCCCTCTCTCTCTCAGAATGCGTAGTTCAAAAATGACACCAACAATAAATGACAGGAAGAGGCCCCCTTTAAATAGCGCCCCCCCCCCAGCCCCACAGCGATTGATAGCGTTCCAGTCTTCTGGTCGTTGGAAGCGCCAGGCGGTAAGGCAGGGGGCGCCACTCAATTTCTGCTCCGGGGCGCCACAAGGGCGTTGCACCATGGAATGACGTCACAATCTGCGCGCGCAGGTGGTCGCAGCGGTAAGTTTTAGCGCCGCCGCACAATGTCAAGTTAAGTTCCCGAGCGGCGCAAACATCGCCCGGGCTTTGCGCCCCATTAGCGCCCTCTTAAGGCGCTAACGGGAGGCGCAACCAACTGAATTTTTACCCCTTAAGATTTAAAAGTAAGAAGGCAAGGATTCTGGTAAAGGAAGTGTTCTCCCGGTGGGAACTGCCACAGGTCGTGGAGTCCGACCAAGGGAGTCATTTCACGGGGCAAGTAATGCAGGCCACCTTGAAGCTTTTAGGGATTGAGGGGAAGTGGCATGTGGCTCACAACCCACAGTCATCGGGGGTTGTGGAGCGCCTTAACCAGACGATTAAAGAAAGGCTCAGGAAAGAGCTAGGGTCGGCCCCGAAAAAGTGGGATGAGGTCCTGCCGTTAGTTTTAATGGGTGTCCGGGCCAGCCTCTCCAGAAGCACAGGGAATTCCCCATATGAGCTCATGACCGGGAGGGTCATGCGCACCCCCACCCATGTTTTGGCACCGGTCCTAACGGAAGCCCAAATCTGGGAAGTGAAACGGGAAAAGTTTGTACAAAATCTGTATGATAAATTAAAACAGATTCACTGGCAGGCAGCCAGTAAGATGGGGAACCAGCACCGGAAAAATCAGTTGCTGCTCGAGCCCCAGAAAACCCACGAGTGGAAGGTGGGAGACCAGGTAATGGTACGGAACTATGCCCGGGTAGGGGTATTTGAGCCACTATACATGGGGCCGTATAGCATAGTGGACAAGGCAAGCCCCATGGTGTATGCGGTTAAACTCCCAAAACGCACAAAGTGGTTCCATATTAACCAGTGCAAGCGGTTTAACCCAGGGGAAGAGAACAACAAAAGTAAAACGACACCAAGGCCCAATAATGAGCATGGTGGACGCGGGTCTTCCTCCCATGATTTGGGACGATGATGACCCGGTGGTCGGGACAGTAAGGAGGAGCAGTAGGGTCCCACGGCCGAGGAGGCCGTGGACGCCTCCTTACACGCCGGCCGTGAGCCGCAAAAGACCCCGGCGAGAAGAGCCTTAGCGGGGGCACCCGGCAACACGGATAGTGATGTACATGGTCTTAATGTACATAGTTCTTGTACATAACGAAGCCAGACCTGTGGAGGTAAACCCTCTCACAGAAAGGGATTGTTGCTTTTTGTTTTCATAGGAAGCCGAGGACGGAATGGAGACAGCCCTGAGACTGAGCGTGATCTTGATGTTGGCCGGAACGGGGCCCAGCAGGAGAGGGGACACCGAGTCGTCCCTCCTCTACAGCTGTACTGGGGTGGGGGGGGGGCCCACTGTGACTAAGGGTGGGTAGGAGGAGGGACACAGACGGGATGGCAGCCTACTTCCACGAGGGAAGATGGCCAGGGTGGCTGGGGTCCAATTCGACGAAATACTCCAGCCACGCCGGGTTCACGTACGGGGAGGCTTCCCTACCATGTCCCCAACTGAAGATCACAGCCACACGGGTTAGGGTGACCGAGGGCAAGCGCGTGTGCTTAAGATGCAAGGGACACATTCCCCTGGGACGGTGGTGGTGGCTTAGGAAGTTGAGTCAGGACAAGGGGAACAGGTCAGCGGACTGGGAAAGACTGGGGAACGACACGTACCGACAGATCACGGGGACGAAGGGGGGAGTGGAAGTGTGCTGGAACTAGTGGTGGAAGGAGGAACAGGGGATTTATGTGTGTGTGTGTGAGGGTCAGAACGGATCTGCCCAGCGGGTGTGTCGATTGCTTTCATACAGCAATGGCAGGATTCCGGTATGGGATGGGATCGGAGTTTGGATGCTTGCGTAGTCCCAGACCCTCCCAACACAATAAATTCCACGGAACTGGTAGTGCACAATAGGAAGCCCCTGCCCACAGCCCCACCGGTACAGGAGACAGAAGTTAGGTGTCCCGCCCCCACACCAGGCCCAGGGAATGGTTTAGTTCTAGTCCCGACCGGGAAGGTTTGATTCCAGGATGTGCATTACGCGGCCGCGTCGGTCATCTTAAATTTAACCCGGGTGCAGCTGCCCGAGTGGTGTCCGAAGGAGACTGAGCAGTTTTACGAAGCCCTTATTAAAGAAATGTTCCGCCAACTTTTCGAGCTCAGCTACGGGGATGTGAGTCGGGAGAAACTGTATGGCATGGATGCGTACGATAGAGGCATACCGGGTAGACAGAGGCGAGGGACGGTTAATGACATGGCCACAGCTTTTAGCACGGGCACGTCCCTCGTCAATAGCATGGATGATATCCAGCTGCAGATGCAGATTAATAGTTTAAAGGACCAGCTGCGAAAGATACTGGGGGAAGGGAACGAGGTGGAAGGTTCGGAGCTAAAAGAAGACCAGGCGATGACCATTCATTTAAAAGAGGTCATCGCTGAGCTGGAGACACAGGCCAAGACCATCAACAATTGGATACGGGAGGACAGGAATGTCTCGGCACAGGCAGCCAGAAGTGATGCGTGTGTGTTGTACGGTGCGAGGTTGCTAAACGAGGGACGCAGTCATCTGGAGGACTTACAACAAGGTCGCGTCCCGTCGTGGGTTAGCAACCGGCACCTCACAGCGCTCAGCCCGTATCATAATTCGATGAGCCCGTGTCAGCTGCAATTAGCTTCCGAAGCCTCCCCAGTCCCAGTTGATTGCGGACGGTCCAACCACACGGTTTGTACTGCGGATGCCGGTAATGGGTGGGTCACCGCAGCCAGGTCGATAACATTGGCGTCTTGAGGGACGGGGTGCATGTGCGGTATCATGGGGCCCCACCGTTTGTTATAAAGTGGGAGCACGCCATGACCGGCACTGACCAGAGCAGGGGCGCACACGTGATATTGTGTCCCCAGCACCTGAACGCGTTCGATCGCCCAGTGTGTGGGTTTCAATCGGAAAGTGCAGAGCCCATCAATTGCACCATGGAGGTGATGGCCCAGAGCCACGTTCCACCTCAGGTAGCATACGCAGGCGACGGGACGTACTGCGTCACGACAAGCGTGGACCAGTATCGGGTACACAACGACACTTGGTGCCCGGTCACCGATTCGACTTTCTGCTTCAAACCCCACACAGAAGTTCAGGTGGCGCAAGAGCGCATCCTTCCCATTTCAGAGCCCACCACGGTACACCTCGTGGTTAACAACACGATACAGAATCTGCAGCAGCACGTTACACGGTTCGGGTACGAGATACAGCCTCTGCCCGAACACCTCACAAAATTAATTAAAAGCCCTTGAGCTGTCACAAAAGCATTTTTACACGCTCGAACAGCGAAACCGGGACACAGGGGAGGAAATTAAAGGGATGATTTCCCCGCCCTGGTGGGACATTGGGTTAAATGTCGAGATCCCTCTGTGGATCCGGATATGTTCGCAGGCTCTTGTAATTATACAGAGTTTGGTGGGATTGTACTTGTTACGGCTCTCCTGTAAAAAGCGAAGCAAGGCACTCCAAAGTCATTGGCAGGCCCTGATTAAAGGGTAACCAGGAGTTTTGTTCTCTGTAAAAAGTTGTATAAGTAGGTATTTGTGATTAAAGAACAGAACCTGGGGCTTTTAAAGGTAATGAACGGCTTGGTTGGGGCTCGCGATGCTTCTACACAGTGGAAGAAGACAAGGATACTTGATATTCCAGTGGGGACAATGAAATATCAAAGGGGGGTCTGTAAGCATCAGCGCAGGCCCCAAGGATTTTTGTATCGGACATTTTGTATGATTGTTACTGCTGATTGACCAGCAGCCTGTTTGGAGAAGATGGGAGGGGCCCAGTTGTTCGCGATGGACAGGAGATTCCAGCCAGGCCTACAAACTGATTACAGGAGAATGTCTGAGCAGACAGAGTTCTCTGGGAAACAATGGGCCCGGGTAGGTGACTCATACAGTAACGGGCAGAAGATGGAGGGCCATTGGAAACTAATGGGAAACCACTTAACCCGGGATCGGATGAGAAGTGCAGCCCATCATCTGCCATTAACACCAGCACCGAGATGGGATAGCCCCGAAAGGCGGGAAACCAGACAAAGAAGGGTGATTAAAAGGACATCACTGCAATACACAGACCTTAAGGAACTTTTAGGGTATAAGAGAAGGCAGCTTTGGCCATTCTCGCTCCCTCTCGCTCGCTCTCGACTTCGCGTGCCCTCATCTCTGAACCAAGAACCGAGCACTCCGTCCGAGATGGAGAGAGGAAACCACCACGAGCGACAAGAGCCTTGCCTTGCTCTTCGACTGTAGGAACGAACCTCGAAACTGGGACTTGGATACTGCATCGGCGATACGGAACCAGGAGACACGCTCTACACAGGGGAGCAGCGAGCAAGAAAACGGACAATCGGGGTGAGCATTGTCCAAGCCCACACATCCTTAAGACCACTGGTACTGTGTGAGGGGGTGTTGTGTGTCCCAACCAATCCAGAGGGGTTTAGTGGGGATGTTCTGTGTGTATTATATAGTGTATGTTGCGAGGTTTGTGGGACAAGTCCATGTTATACTCTGTATAGCAACACAGTGTGATTTTAGGCGTCTTAATACGAGACAGGGGCCTGTTCGACGGGCCAAGTTGTATTGTTGTACTGTTTGTTTTATGCCACCAGGCATTTTACGTACTGGAGGCGGGTGTGTGTGTTAACCTTATTAAACACCGTACGGTTGAGTCCAAAAAGCTTGTCTGTGTTCCAATCCTGTTCACTGTAATTCCTGTCGTCTAGAACTAAGTAGTGGAGGTGCTTTTAACCACCAAGGCAAACCACCGACACACAGAAACAGGCCATTCGGCCCAACCAGTCCATGCCGGCGTTTATGCTCCACTCAAGCCTCCTCCCGTCTTTCCTCATCTAAATCTATCAGCATATCCCTCTATTCCCTTTCCCTCATATGCTTATCCAGCCTCCCCTTAAATGCATCTATACTATTCGCTTCAACCACTCCCTGTGGTAGCGAGTTCCACATTCTCACCACTCTTTGGGTAAAAGAAGTTTCTTCTGAATTCCCTATTGGATTTCTTGATGACTATCTTATATTGACAGCCTCTAGTTTTGCTCTTCCCTACAAGTGGGAACACTCTCTCTGTATCCACTCTACCAAAACCTTTCATGATTTTAAAGACCTCTATTAGGTCACCCCTCAGCCTTCTCTTTTCAAGCCTGTTCATCCATTCCTGATAGGTATACTCTCACATTTCTGGTATCATCCTTGTAAATCTTCTCTGCACCCTCTCCAGTGCCTCTATATTAGTGAACCAGATGAGTTTTTTACAACAATTTGGTAGTTGCATGGTCACCATTACTGACACTAGCTTTTTATTCACGATTTATTTAATTAACAGAACTTAAATTCCCCAGCTGCTGTGGTGGAGATTGGAACTCACGTCTCCTTAGATCATTAGTCCAGGCCTCTGGATTACTAGTCCAGTAACATAACCACTATGCTATTGTACCCCTTTTAAGGAGGGTGTTCCAGGATTTTGATGCAGCGATCATGAAGGATTGGCGATATATGTCCAAGTCAGGATGGTGTGTGACTTGGAGGGGAACTTGGAGGTGGTGGTGTTTCCATGCGCCTGCTGCCCTTGTCCTTCTAGGTGGAAGAGGTCGCGGGTTTGGGAGGTGCTGCCGAAGAAGCCTTGGCGAGTTGCTGCAGTGTATCTTGTAGATGGTGCACACTGCAGCCACGGTGCGCCGGTGGTGGAGGGAATGAATGTTTAAGGTGCACCCATCCAGGCAAGTGGAGAGTATTCCATATCACACCTGACTTACATGTACTTATATAGAATTTACAATACAGAAACAGGCCTTTCAGCCCAACTGGTCTACGCCTCCATCTCTTCATCTCACCCTACCAGCATAACGTTCCACTCCTTTCGTCCTCATATACTCATCTAGCTTCTCCTGAAGTGCATCTGTGCTATTCACTGCATGTGGTAGCGTGTAACACATTCTAACCACAGTCTGGGCAAAGAAGATTCTGCTGAATTCCTTATTGGATTTATTAGTGACTTGTGCCTTGTAGGTGTTGGAGAGGGTTTCGCGGAGTCAGGAAGTGAGTCACTCGCTGCAGAATTTGTTTTTTATTCATTCATGGGATGTGGGCGTCGCTGGTAAAGCCAGCATTTATTGTCCATTCCTAGTTGCCCTTGAGATGGTGGTGGTGAGCTGCCTTCTTGAACCGCTGCAGTCCGTGTGGTGAAGGTACTCCCAGTGCTGTTAGGGAGGG
Organism: Squalus acanthias; assembly: GCA_030390025.1. Taxonomy (NCBI): domain Eukaryota; kingdom Metazoa; phylum Chordata; class Chondrichthyes; order Squaliformes; family Squalidae; genus Squalus; species Squalus acanthias. The sequence continues at coordinate 11,389,683 of CM059449.1, forward strand.
TGTTCCAGGATTTTGACCCAGCGACGATGAAGGAATGGCGATATATTTCCAAGTCAGGATGGTGTGTGACTTGGAGGGGAACTTGGAGGTGATGGTGTTGCCATGCGCCTGCTGCCCTTGTCCTTCTAGGTGGAAGAGGTCGCGGGTTTGGGAGGTGCTGTCGAAGACGCCTTGGCGAGTTGCTGCAGTGCATCTTGTAGATGGTACATACTGCAACCACGGTACGCCGGTGGTGTAGGGAGTGAATGTTTAAGGTGGTGGATGGGGTGCCAATCAAGCGGGCTGCTTTGTCCTGGATGGTGGCGAGCTTCTTGAGTGTTGTTGGAGCTGCACCCATCCAGGCAAGTGGAGAGTATTCCATCACACTCCTTACCTGTGCCTTGTAGATGGTGGAAAGGCTTTGGGGAGTCAGGAGCAATGTTCCCTCTAATTCTCTTCTAGGTGCGTGGCCCCTTTAAGGGACTGCGCAACCCATTCTAATGGCCATGCATGTGTGGTTTTTGCCATTGGAATGCCGTTGAACCAGCTGTGTGGGTCCTGCAGTTTGCTGCACTGCCGCGCAGTCGTGCGGCGACACAGCTTAAAGGGAACATTGGTCAGGAGGTGAGACACTCGCCACAGAATACTCAGCCTCTGACCTGCTCTTGTAGCCACAGTGACGTAATAAAGACTCACTACGCACTTGAACATAAAGCAAGGCTTTAATCAACTTGTAACAAAACATGGAGGTCCAGTTAGCAGTCACTAGCTTCCTGTTTCCAGATTGTCTCTGCCCAAGGTGGGCCCATGCCTGAGTATTTATACTCCCTGGACGGCGCCCCAGCTGGCCGCCCAGTAGTACTTCCTGAGTTGTTACTTGCGATTTATGACATACAGTATTTATGCGACTGGTCCAGTTGAGATTCTGGTCAATGGTGACCCCCCGGGATGTTGCTGTTGGGAGATTTGGTGATGGTAATGCCGTTGAATGTCAAGGAGAGATTGCTGGAGATAATCATTGCCTGGCACTTGTGTGGCGCGAATGTTACCTGCCTCTTATCAGCCCAAGCCTGGATGTTGTCCAGGTCTTGCTGCATGCGGGCACGGACTGCTTCATTATCTGAGGAATCAGGAATGGAACTGAACACCGCGCAATCATCAGCGAACATCCCCACTTCTGACCTTATGATGGAGAGAAGGTCATTCATGAAGCAGCTGAAGATGGCTGGACCTAGGACACTGCCCTGAGGAACTCCTGCAGCAATTCCTGGGGCTGAGATGATTGGCCTCCAAGAACCACAACCTTGTGCCACCCTTCAGCTACTGGAGAGTTTGAACTTGATACCCAGTGACTTCAGTTTTACTAGTGTTCCGTGGTGCCACAGTCGGTCGATTGCTGGGTTAATAGAGCAGTGAGTGAGGATTTAAGTTAGTAAGGCAGGAGGAAGGGGCAGGACAAGCAAGTGATTGGAAGGTGGGAGAACATAAGAACATAAGAAATAGGAGCAGGAGTAGGCCATGAGGCCCATCAAGCCTGCTCCGCCATTCAATAAGATCATGGCTGATCTTCTACCTCACCTCCACTTTCCCACCCAATCCCCATATCCTTTGATTCCCTTAGTGCCCAAAAATCTGTGGATCTGAACCTTGAATATACTCAACGACTGAGCCTCCACAGCCCTCTGGGGTAGAGAATTCCAAAGATTCACCACCCTCTGAGTGAAGACATTTCTGCTCATCTCAGTCCTAAATTGCCGACCCCTTATCCTGAGACGATGACCCCTAGTTCTAGACTCCCCAGCCAGGGGGAAACAATCTCTCAGCATCTACCCTGTCAAGCCCTCTAAGAATTTTGTACATTTCAATGAGATCACCTCTCATTCTTCTAAACTCCAGAGAGTGTAGGCCCATTCTACTCAACACTTTGGAAATAGCAAACATAACCTATAGCCAATGGATTTTCTCCTCCGACTCATTCGACGGTTTGGTTCCTCAGGTGTGGCATATCCTCTGCTACTTTACCCTTGATGCTATACTTCCTGTACGAACCCAGGTGGAGAGCACTAAAAAGGCCCTCGGAAGATGGGTTATGGCGGCTGATCCTGCTCCGACATCCACACAAGTGCAATTCCCACCAGGAGTCCTTGGACACTGTTCAGCGGAGAACAAAAAAATCTAACAGCACCAGGAAAATCCTGGCTGATTTTTATGTTCCCCTAACCCCCCAAAAAATAAAAGAACTTGCATTTCTATAGCACCTTTCACGACCTCAAAGCACTTTACAACCAATTAAGTCGTTGTTGAAGTGTAGCATTTTCCTACATTACTCTTGTAATGTAGGAAAATGCAGCAGTCAATTTTCACACAGCAAGATCCCACAAACAACAATGAGATACGTGACCAGATAATTTGATGATGACAAGATCATCTTTTTTTTTAAGTGAGTTGCTTGAGGGATTAATATTGGCCCAGGACATCAGGGAGAGTCGGGATAAATGGGTCATTTTCAGGTTGGCAAACGGTAACTAGTGGGGTGCCGCAGGGATCAGTGCTGGGGCCTCAACTATTTACAATCTAGATGAATGACTTGGATGAAGGGACTGCGTGTAATGTAGCCAAATTTGCTGATGATACAAAGATAGGTGGGAAAGCAAATTGTGTGGAGGACGCAAAGAATCTCCAAAGGGATATGATAGGCTAAGTGAGTGGGCAAAAATCTGGCAGATGGCATTTAATATGAGAAATTGCGAGGTTATCCACTTGGTAGGAAAAATAAAAAAGCAAATTATTATTTAAATGGGGAGAGATTACAAAATGCTGAGGTACAGAGGGATCTGGGGGTCCTTGTACATGAATCACAAAAAGTTAGCATGCAGATACAGCAAGTAATTAGAAAGGCAAATGGAGTGTTGGACTTTATTGCAAAGGGAATGGAGGATAAAAGTAGAGAAGTCCTGTTACAACTGTACAGGGCGTTGGTGAGACCACACCTGGAGTACTGCGTACAGTTTTGGTCTCCTTATTTAAGGAAGGATATACTTGCATTGGAGGCAGTTCAGAGAAGGTTCACGAGGTTGATTCCGGAGATGAAGGGGTTGTCTTATGAAGAAAGGTTGAGCAGGTTGGGCCTATACTCATTGGAGTTTAGAAGAATGAGAGGGGATCTTACTGAAACATATAAGATTCTGAAGGGGCTCGACAGGGAAGATGCAGAGAGGATGTTTCACCTCGTGGGGGAATCTAGAACTAGGGGGCATAATTTCAGAATAAGGGGGCACCCATTTAAATTGGAAATGAGGAGGAATTTCTTCTCTCAGAGGGTCGTGAATCTTTGGAATTCTCTTCCCCAGAAAGCTGTGGAGGCTGGGTCATTGAATATATTTAAGGTGGAGATAGACAGATTTTTGAACGATAAAGGAGTCAAGGGTTATGGGGAGCGGGCAGGGAAGTGGAGTTGAGGCCAAGATCAGATCAGCCATGATCTTATTGAATGGCGGAGCAGGCTCGAGGGGCCAAATGACCTGCTCCTGCTCCTGCGTCTTATGTTCTCATGTTCTTATGTAGGGAGATCTCTTCTGCGAAATGGTACAATGGGATCTTTTACATCCACATGAGAGGGTAGACGGGGCCTGGATTCAACGTGTCATCCGAAAGACTGCACCTTCGACAGTGCAGCACTCCCTCATTACTGGCACTAGGAGTGTCAGGCTGGATTATACGCTCAAGTCTCTGGAGAGGGGACTTCAACACGCCGAGATGATCTTAACTTAGCGCAGACAGCCAATGAAGTACTTTTTTGAAGTGCCGTCACTATTGTAATGTGGGAAAGACAGCAGCCAATTGGCGCACAGCAAGCTCCCACAAACAGCAATGTGATAATGACCAGATGATCTGTTTTTTTTTTAGTTATGTTGATTCAGGGATAAATATTGGCCAGGACACTGGGAAGAACTTCCCCTCCTCTTCTTCCAAATAGTGGAAAATGGGATCTTTTACATCCAATTGAGAGGGCAGACGGGGCCTCGGTTTAACGTCTCATCTGAGAGACGGCACCTCTGAGAGTGCAGCTCTCCCTCAGCACTGCACTGGCGTGTCAGCCTAGATGTGAAAAAAGGAACCCAATAAATTCTAAGCACCTTATCCCATCACTAGAAAGTCTGAAAATACTTCTCACAATGAATTATTTTTTAAGTGAAGTGAGTGCTGCGGAGCCTGACAGCCATTCTGGGCAAAGGAGGCTTATGATAAATGTCCAGTTCATAATTCAATAGCGAAGCAAAGCAGAGTACAAAAAATAGGGGAGAATTGATAAAAGGAATAAAAGGGGCAAAGAGAGTGCACGAGGATAGATCAGCAGCTAACATAAAAGGGAACCCTCAAAAGTGTTTTATGAGCATATAAATAGTAAAAAGGGTGTTCAAAGGAAGGGTGCGGCCGAGGAGCCACCAAAAAGCAGTTTCTTCTTGTGGAGACAAATTTACTGAGATACGAAATGAGTACTTTGCATCTGTCATCACTGGAGAAGAGAATGCTGCCAGTGTCACAGTAAAAGAGGAGGCAGGAGAGACATTGGATAGGGTAAAAATACATAAAAGATAAAAAGTCTCATCTGAAAGACGGCACCTCCGACAGTGCAGCGTTCCGAACCTCAGTACTGGCAGCGACTGGTTAGAGTCCGCATGTGCGACCGGATCAAGTGCGCGTGCGCAGTGCCTAACGAGGGCACAGCGCAGAAGGACCAGAACACCGGGGAAATAATCACAGTGAACAAAGGTCTGTCTAAGTGAAGTGATGCAGTCGGAACCAAACAGCGTTCTGGAAACTCTACCTTCACAAACAGCAGTAAGATGACTGACCAATTACTCCACTTTTGATGACGTTGGTTAAAGGAGGAATTTATTTTTTCTCTTGAAAAGGTAAGGCTGAGTAAAGGGTTTGATAAGGTAGACGTAGAGATGATAGAGTCATAGAGTCATAGATTTATACAGCACAGAAAGAGGCCCTTCGGCTCATCGTGTCCATGCCGGCCATCAAGCCCTGTCTATTCTAATCCCATTTTCCAGCACTTGGTCCGTAGCCTTGTATGCTATGGCGTTTCAAGTGCTCATCTAAATGCTTCTTGAATGTTGTGAGGATTCCTGCCTCAACCAGCCTTTTAGGCAGTGAGTTCCAGATTCCAACCACCCTCTGGGTGAAAAAGTTTTTCCTCAAATCCCCTCTAAACCTCCTGCCCCTTACCTTGAAACTATGCCCCCTGGTTATTGACCCCTCTACTAAGGGGAAAAGTTCCTTTCTATCTACCCTATCTATGCCCCTCATAATTTTGTACACCTCAATCAGGTCCCCCCTCAGCCTTCTCTGCTCTAAGGAAAACAACCCCAGCCTGTCCAGTCTCTCTTCATAGCTGAAGCGCTCCAGCCCAGGTAACATCCTGGTGAATCTCCTCTGCACCCTCTCCAATGCAATCACATCCTTCCTATAGTGTGGCGACCAGAACTGCACACAGTATTCCAGCTGTGGCCTAACTAGCGTTTTGTACAGCTCCATCATAACCTGCCTGCTCTTATATTCTATGCCTCGGCTAATGAAGGCAAGTATCCCATATGCCTTTTTAACCACCTTATCTACCTGTCCTGCTGCCTTTAGGGATCTATGTACATGCACACCAAGGTCCCTCTGATCCTCTGTCCACTTGGAGGGGAGCCCAAAACCTGGGGCCATAAATATAAGATAGTCACCACTAAATCCAATAATAAATTCAGGAGAAACTTCTTTACCCAAAGAGTGGTGAGAATGTGGAACTTGCTACCATTGGGAGTGTGAGAAGTCGCACAACACCAGGTTATAGTCCAACAGCTTTATTTGAAATCACAAGCTTTCGGAGCACTGCTCCTTCGTCAGGTGAAGTGAAGAGATGCATATAGGCACAGCATATATAGTCAGAGAACACTGCCAGCGACCACGACACCACACAACCCTGCCACGGCAACCTCTGCAAGACATGCCAGATCATCAACACAGATACCATCATCACACGTGAGGATACCACCCACCAGGTACATGGTACATACTCATGTGACTCGGCCAACGTTGTCTACCTCATACGTTGCAGGAAAGGATGCCCCGGAGCATGGTACATCGGCGAGACCATGCAGACACTGCGACAACGTATTAACGGACACCGCGCAACAATCGCCAGGCAGGAGTGTTCCCTCCCAGTCGGGGAACACTTCAGCAGTCAAGGACATTCAGCCTCCGATCTTCGGGTAAGCGTTCTCAAAGGCGGCCTTCGAGACACACGACAATGCAAAATCGTCGAGCAGAAACTGATAGCCAAGTTCCGCACCCATGAGGACGGCCTCAACCGGGATCTTGGGTTCATGTCACGCTACATGTAACCCCACCTGACGTAGAGTCATCCAGACTCGAGTCGTCGTTGGCTTGTTCTCTCTACACAGATGCGGCCGGACCTGCTGTGATTTCCAGCAAAAAAAGTTTTTTGTTTTCCATACAGACCCCAGCATCTGCCACATTTCACCCCTTGTGACCCCACCTCATTGTCTTTGATGGAATGTTTTCCTGACTGACCTGTTTGGACACCATCCACACCTTTGATTGCCGTGATTATCTCTCTGCCGAGGTGTGATAAAGGGCAGTTGGAAAGATTAACTGTAATCATCTGGCAGTGTTCTCTGACTATATATGCTGTGCCTATATGCATCTCTTCACTTCACTTGACGAAGGAGCAGCGCTCCAAAAGCTTGTGATTTCAAATACAGCTGTTGGACTATAACCTGGTGTTGTGCGACTTCTCACATTTGTCCACCCCAGTCCAACACCGGCATCTCCACATCATGACCATTGGGAGTGGTTGAGGCGAATAGCGTAGATGCATTTAAGGGGAAACTAGCTAAGCACATGAGGGAGAAAGGAATAGAAGGTTACGCCGATAGGGTGAGATAAAGAGGGGTGGGGGGAGGCTCGTGTGGAGCATAAACAAGGACATGAACTAGCTGGCCTGTGCCTGTGCTGCACATTCTATGTAACTGGCTCGGACACCAGTAGAAATCCCTGCTCTTCTTGTACAGTGCTGCAGCAACCAGCCAAATAGCGAACTCCACACAATGGCCTAGAAATTCGCGTGGCCGGCTTGCTGCGGGGGTAAGGATCGTGCGCGCTCTTACCCACCGCGCCTGCCGTTGTGTTTTGGGCCCACGGGAACTTCGGGTCCCGGGCCTCTCCCAAGAGCCGGCGCACAGTGCTTGCGTGTTCCAGGGGCGCAGTTAGTGCGATGCGACCCCTGGGATCACGTGGGCCATGGAGAGCCAATGGCAGCAGACCATCTTTCATTCATAGATTTAACAGGAGACCTGTCAAATCTGTGAATTGAAATCGGCCCCAAAAGAACAGCTAAACCTCAAATAAATTTTAAAAAATCCATCACATTAATAAAATAACTATAGTTAAATAAAATAACCACTTTAAACAAAAATTTTAATTTTTGAAAAAATTAAAATACTTTTTGAAAGTTATAAAAATAAACTTACCTTTCTTTAAAGTCTCTAAAAAAGATAAACCTGTTGAAAAAAATTTAAAATTATACTTAATTAACTACTTACCTTGTTCAAAAAGGGTCTTACGCCTCCTTTTTACTAGCGTAGAATCTTCAATACTTACCCTCGCGTTGAAACCTGAAAAAAAATCTAAGTGTGCTGCGTGCGCGCAGCCTCTAGTGCGCACGCGGTTCACCTCGGAACCGCCCCCTTCACCATACCGGAAGTGCCGGTTTCCCGTGCATGCGCAGTGCATGCAGGAAACCGGCACTTCGGGAATGAATACGGGTGAGTACACAGTCCGTACTCACCCGAGAACGGCCGAATTTTTGGGCCAACGTATGTAAACTGCAAATGTTACCTTTGCAGGGAGAGCCGCTGTGCCAGTTCTGAAGATTCCCCATTAAGGTGCTGGTGCAGGACTGGGGGTGACGACATCCTAAGTGTGTTGGTCAGGCGCCTGACAGCACGGACCGAAGACATTCGGCGGTCACCTCACACGTTCATGCACATACAACAACTTGCGTCTATTAGCGCCTTTAAGGTAGCATAATCTCCCAAGGTGCTTCACAGGAGCGTTATCAGACAAAATTTGACACCAATCCACATAAGGAGATATTAGGACAGAGGACCAAAACCTTGGCCAAGGAGGTAGTTTTTAAGGAGCGTCTTAAAGGAGGAGAGAGAGGTAGAGAGGCAGACAGGTTTAGGGAGAGAATTCCAGAGCTTCGGACCTAGGCAGATGAAGACATGGCTGCCAATGGTTGAGTGATGCAAATTGGAGATGTGCAAGAGGCCAGAATTGGAGGAGTGCAGAGATCTCGGAAGGCTGTAGGACTGAAGGTTGCTGGGCTCTAACCCTTGGATTACATTCTTCTATACAGTTCTTCTACAGCGGGTACGGTAGCATAGTGGTTATGTTGCTGGACTAGTAAGCCAGAGGCCTTGGTGTAATGATCTGGAGACATGTGTTCATAGTCCCACCATGGCAGCTAGGGAATTTAAATTCAGTTAATTGAATAAAAAGCTAGTTTCAGTAATGGTGACCATGGAACCACCTCATGTCCTTGAGGGAAGGAGATCTACTGTCCATACCCGGTCTGACCTATATGTGACTCACAGAATCCCCACAGTGCAGATAGAGGCCATTTCGGCCCATCGAGCCTGCACCGACACATATCCCACCCTATCCCCGTAACCCCACGTATTTAATCCCCCCCTAACACTAAGGGTCAATTTATCATAGCCAAATCAACCTAACCCACACATCTTTGGACTGTGGGAGGAAACCGGAGCACCCGGAGCACACCCACTCAGACACGGGGAGAATGTGCAAACTCCACACAGACAGTCACCCGAGGCCGGATTCGAATCCGGGTCGCTGACGCTGTGAGGCAACAGTGCTAACCACTATGCCACCTGTGTTCCCCAGGCCCACAGCAATGTGGTTGATTCTTCACTGCCCTCTGAAATGGCTCAGTTGCTAAGAAGCTGGCCCACCACCACCTTCTCAAGGAAAATTAGGGATGGGCAATAAATGCTGGCCTTGCCAGCGACGTCCACACCCTGTGAATAATATAAAACAGTTTTATACACAGTTGTGCTATTCCAAGAACCTCCCACGCACAACAACAAATAGGAAGTGACTCATAAGGGAGTGGAGGTTCACTCACCTATGCCAACATTTTTTTTACATTCTTTCCATTGATCAGAAGCAATACTCCAGGCTGAAATGGGATGTCAGTCTCTTGAAAAGTGAAAGAATAAATTGCCACCGACACATCTGTAAATTTTATCCATCCATCGAACTTTAGGTTCTTTGTTGTAAGTTAACGGGGTAGATTTTCATCTTGGGCAGTGCGGCTAAATGAGAGGTATCAAAAGTACCTGACAGTAGACAGACCAGGTGCAGTGTGTCCCATCTGCAAGATGCACTGCAGCAACACGCCAAGGCTTCATCGACAGCACCGCCCAAACCCACGATCTCTACCACCTAGAAGGACAAGGGCAGCGGGCGCATGGGAACACCACCACCTCCAAGTTCCCCTCCAAGTCACACACCATCCTGGCTTGGGAATATATCGGCCGTTCCTTCATCGTCGCTGGGTCGAAATCCTGGAATTCCCTCCCTAACAGCACTGTGGGAGCACCTTCACCACACCAGACTGCAACGGTTGAAGAAGGCGGCTCACCACCACCTTCTCAAGGGCAATTAGGGATGGTCAATAAATTCTATCCATGCCAGCGATGCCCACATCCCGTGAATGAAAAAAAAAATAACGAAATCGACCTCCTATTCTGCCCTTCTCTCGATATTCAGTACTGTTGACCTCATTAGAGCTGAGTATGGGGCGGGGTGTATAACGGGCAGCCAATGCGATACCGCCCATTTCACGCTACCACCCAAGATTAATTTCCAACTCAACGTGGTCATGTTATTGTTGATAGTACCTTCTCAATGTTCCAACATTGCTTGAGGAGAGAAGAAGAAAACCATCCACTGCCTGATTTGATTCCCCCAAATTTTTAGACTCCCCTCATGCAGGTGCTGAGTCAGGTTGGGTTCCCACATCTCCACAGGTGCCAGCGGCCCTCTCTGGCCCCTCAACTAGCTGGCCATTTCCATGTGAGAAGTCGCACAACACCAGGTTATAGTCCAACAGTTTTATTTGAAATCACAAGCTTTCGGAGCTGCTGCTCCTTCGTCAGGTGAAGTGAAGAAATTTCTTCACTTCACCTGACGAAGGAGCAGCAGCTCCGAAAGCTTGTGATTTCAAATAAAACTGTTGGACTATAACCTGGTGTTGTGCGACTTCTCACTTTTGTCCACCCCAGTCCAACACCGGCATCTCCGCATCATTTCCATGTGAGAAGCTAGGCAGTGTTAGCAGGCCATTGAAACGTGGGAGGCTTCCCTGTTGAGCCAGATTCTGTTCTCCACATAATCGCATGTTCCAGTTGAGATGGCTGGACAACAATGAAATGTGGGGATCTGCCTGACAGTTTCCACCCCCAACAGGGGTGCTGAGGACAACTGTACTTGTGTAATTTGTCCCATTTCTTTCATCCCGTAGAGTTCGGGCGCAGTTCAAATGTTAACTTGTCTTACGGTATCTATCTTATGCAAACAAATTATCCCTGTTGTGTCAGGTTTCCGAGCACCTGGACAATGCTCTGGAGCCTATTTACTGGGAATTGTCACAGAACTGGGACCAAATTGATCTGAGTATAACCTAATCCAGAAGGAACACCAAAATAACCTTAGTAAAATACTGCGGATGCTGGAAATCCGAAATAACAACAGAAAACGCTGGAAAAACTCAGCAGGCCAGGCAGCATCCGTGGAGAGAGAAAGAGAGTTAACGTTTCAGGTCGATGACCTTTCATCAGAACTGGGTCTTCCCAGTTCTGATGAAAGGTCATCGACCTGAAACGTTAACTCTCTTTCTCTCTCCACGGATGCTGCCTGGCCTGCTGAGTTTTTCCAGCGTTTTCTGTTGTTATTTCCAAAATAACCTTCCTCTTCTTCTGCTATTGACAAAGGAGACTGTAGCCCTCGGACATTTGGTGGTGATGTCATGTTACCAGGGAAAAGTAGTTAGCTGAGAGCGTAACTTTCAGGGGTGTTTTTTTAACCCCTTCTGTAGGTGGTTTGCTTTGGTGGTTCGAATCACCTCTCCTACTTAGTTCTATACGACAGGAATTACGGTGAACAGGATTGGAACATAGACAAGATTTTCGGACTCAACCGTACGGTGTTTAATAAGGTTAACACACACACCCGCCTCCAGTACATAAAATGCCTGGTGGCGTAAAACAAACAGTACAACAATACAACTTGGCCCGTCGAACAGGCCCCTGTCTCGTATTAAGACGCCTAAAATCACACTGTGTTGCTATACAGAGTATAACATGGACTTGTCCCACAAACCCAGGAACATACACTATATAATACACACAGAACCTCCCCACTAAACCCCTCTGGCTTGGGTGGGACACACAGCACCCCCTCACACAGTACCGGTGGTCTTAAGGATGCGTGGGCTTGGACAATGCTCACCCCGATTGTCCGTTTTCTTGCTCGCTGCTCCCCTGTGTAGAGCGTGTCTCCTGGTTCCGTATCGCCGATGCAGTATCCAAGTCCCAGTTTCGAGGTTCGTTCCTACAGTCGAAGAGCAAGGCGAGGCTCTTGACGCTCATGGTGGTTTCCTCTCTCCATCTCGGACGGAGTGCTCGGTTCTTGGTTCAGAGATGAGGGCACGCGAAGGCGAGAGCGAGCGAGAGGGAGCGAGAATGGCCAAAGCTGCCTTCTCTTATACCCTAAAAGTTCCTTAAGGTCTGTGTATTGCAGTGATGTCTTTTTAATCACCCTTCTTTGCCTGGTTTACCGCCTTTCGGGGCTATCCCATCTAGGTGCTGGTGTTAATGGCAGATGATGGGCTGCACTTCTTACCCGATCCCGGGTTAAGTGGTTTCCCATTAGTTTCCAATGGCCCTCCATCTTCTGCCCGTTACCGTATGAGTCACCTACCCGGGCCCATTGTTTCCCAGAGAACTCTGTCTGCTCAGACATTCTCCCGTAATCAGTTTGTAGGCCTGGCTGGAATCTCCTGTCCATCACCAACAACTGGGCCCCTCCCATCTTCTCCAAACAGGCTGCTGGTCAATCAGCAGTAACAATCATACAAAATGTCCGATACAAAAAAAAATCCTTGGGGCCTGCGCTGATGCCCACTCTTCCAAATCCTGAGGTGATGGAAGACAGAATTAGGTAATCAGGCTAATCCCAATTACAGATGGGTTTTTAGGGATGGAGAGTGTGGAGATCAGCCAGGACTTTTGAAACAAATCATTACATAGAATTACCTCGAATTCACAGCACAGAAACAGGCCATTCAGCCCAACTGGTCTCTGCCAGTGTTTATGCTCCACACGAGCCTCCTCCCTACTTCATCTAACCCTGTCAATATATCCTTCTATACCTTCTACCTCATGTACTTATCTAGCTTCCACTTAAATGCATCTATGGAAGTTTCACATTCTCTGGGTGAAGAAGTACTACCCTAATCTTCATCTTCTCCTGCTGGGTTATGGTTCCATGGGTGACTGACCCAACTGGCCAACACCTATAAACCGAGACAGCAATGGGCAGCAGGATTATCTTTTTGACCATGGCATTACACCCAATCCAAATCCTATCCTCATGAAAATGTGCAACACGGTGGCATAGTGGTTAGCACTGGTGCCTCACAGCGCCAGAGACCCGGGTTCGAATCTGACCTCGGGTGACTGTCTGTGTGGAGTTTGCACATTCTCCCCGTGTCTGCGTGGGTTTCCTCCGGGTGCTCCGGTTTCCTCCCACAGTCCAAAAATGTGTGGGTTAGGTTGATTTGGCTATGATAAATTGACCCTTAGTGTTATGGGGGGGGATTAAATATGTGGGGTTATGGGGATAGGATGGGATATGTTAGGGGGAATTAAATACGTGGGGTTACGGGGCTAGGGTGGGATATGTGTACTGTGGGGATTAAAGCAGGGACAGGGTACTGGATTTGAATGATCAGCCATGATCGTATTGAATGGTGGAGCAGGCTCGACGGGCTGAATGGCCTACTCCTGCTCCTAGATTCTATGTTTCTATGAAACATCAATTGCTTCAGTCTTGTGATCAAAGCTTCAGGGCGAAAAATGGACTGGAGTAAACATCTGGATTACAGAGAGAACAGATGTGTGTTGGACTGTTTTCTGGTTCAGATTTGTCTCATTACTTTAAACAGCAGATCACACACACACACATACAGTTGTGACAATGCAGGAACAGGTCCTTACTGAGACATCATCCTTCACGATCCCAGTATGAGAGCTCAGGTCTTATTGAAACATCATCCTTCACGATCCCAGTATGAGAGCTCAGGTCCTTATTGAGACATCATCCTTCACGATCCCAGAATGAGAGCTCAGGTCCATATTGAGACATCTTCCTTCACGATTCCAGAATGAGAGCTCAGGTCTTATTGAGACATCATACTTCACGATTCCAGTATGAGAGCTCAGGTCTTATTGAAACATCTTCCTTCACGATTCCAGTATGAGAGCTCAGGTCTTATTGAAACATCTTCCTTCACGATTCCAGTATGAGAGCTCAGGTCTTATTGAGACATCATACTTCACAATTCCAGTATGAGAGCTCAGGTCCTTATTGAGACATCATACTTCACAATCCCAGTATGAGAGCTCAGGTCTTATTGAGACATCATACTTCACGATCCCAGTATGAGAGCTCAGGTCTTATTGAGACATATTCCAGTATGAGAGCTCAGGTCTTATTGAGACATCATACTTCACGATCCCAGAATGAGAGCTCAGGTCTTATTGAAACATCTTCCTTCACGATTCCAGTATGAGAGCTCAGGTCTTATTGAGACATCTTCCTTCACGATCCCAGAATGAGAGCTCAGGTCTTATTGAGACATCTTCCTTCACGATCCCAGAATGAGAGCTCAGGTCCTTATTGAGACATTATCCCGAAATGAGTGCTGCATACAGAGACTCGCTCACACTCTTATACCATTTTTTACCTTTGATCTCTGTTTTCCAGCATACCACCAATAAATCACAGTACATCAAAGATACATACAAGTGACAGCAGAATAACAACATGAACCCAACAAACATGCACTTAACTCTTCTTAATCTCTCCTGATCATTTTATTAGCTTGGTTATATTGCCTTCCAATATTAAACGCTTCCAATCATTTTATTACCATAAACACAAGTGACCTGATCCCTGACCTGATAGGCATGAAGGTCAGCCTTATGATCTGTGAATATACATTTGCCTTAGCAAGAAAGAAAGAGCGAAGAAAAGAAAAGAAAAGAAGAAAGAAAGAAAGAAAGAAAGAAAGAAAGAAAGAAAGAAAGAAAGAAAGAAAGAAAGAAAGAAAGAAAGAAAGAAAGAAAGAAAGAAAGAAAGAAAGACTGACTTGCATTTATATTGCACCTTTCACGACCTCAGGACGTCCCAAAGCGCTTTACAGCCAATTAAGTACTATTTTAAGTGTAGTCACTGTTGTAATGTGGGAAACGTGGCAGCCAAATTACACTCAGCAAGTTCCCACAGACAGCAATGTGATAATGACCAAATAATCTGTTTTTGTGATGTTGATTAAGGGATAAATATTGGTCAGTACACCGGGGATAACTCCCCTGCTCTTCTTTGAAATAGTGTCATGGGATCTTTTACGTCCACCTGAGAGAGCAGACGGGGCCTCGGTTTAACATCTCATCCGAGAGACGTGCAGCATTCCTGCAGTACTGCACTGGAGTGTCAGCCGAGACATTTGTGCTCAAGTCAAACCCTTTATGCAATTTGCAAACAGAAAGCAGTTTTAACTCATCATGTGCTGATCACACCGGCACATCGAGGTACTCAGGTCATGTGAACTCTCGCTCCCGCAATGTGTACGTGACCAAAGCTGTATTGTAGACTTGGCTCCAATCCTTCCCATTACACCAAACTCCAATGTCCTGAGTCAGTTCTTTGTTTTTTAACCTTAGCACAGAAAGTGTGTTGGACTAAACATGTATTGGTGGCAGTGTATAGCAAGGTGTAGAACATTTTACTCCAACAGGTTAACACAAGTTTAAGACACTTGCTGTGACATCATCGATACATGGAAAATGTCTGCTGGAAATTAGGGAAGAGAGTTTCTTTTAAATTCATCTTCAGGATGTGGGTGAAGCTGGCAAGGCCGGAATTTGTTACCCTTCCATAGGCCACTTTGGACGGCAGTTAAGTGTCACCCGTGCTGGTGCGGGACTGGCGTCACATATAAGCCTGACCAGGTAAGGACGGCAGGTTTCCTTCCCTAAGGGACAAGCCACTAAATGGAGAAGGAAACCTAAAAATGAGCGTCTTGATAAGACACTGATAGTTTCCTTTCCTGTCAAGCATTCCATAGGATTACATAGGATTCACGGCACAGAAACAGGCCATTCGGCCCAACCAGTCCATGCTGGTGTTTATGCTCCACCCGAGCCTCCTCTCGTATTTCTTCATCTAAATCTATCAGCATAACCCTCTATTCCCTTTTCCCTCATATGCTTATCTAGCCTCCCCTTAAATGCATCTATACTATTCGCTTCAACCACACCCTGTGGTAGCGAGTTCCACATTCTCACCACTCTTTGGGTAAAGAAGTTTCTCCTGAATTCCCTATTGGATTTCTTGGTGATTATCTTATATTGATGGCCTCTAGTTTTGCTCTTCCCCACAAGTGGAAACATTCTCTCTGCATCCACTCTATCAAAACCTTTCACGATTTTAAAGACTTCTATTAGGTCAGCCCTCAGCCTTCTCTTTTCAAGAGAAAAGAGACCCAGCCTGTTCATCCTTTCCTGATATGTATACCCTCGCATTTCTGGTATCATCCTTGTAAATCTTCTCTGCACCCTCTCCAGTGCCTCTATATCCTTTTTATAATATGGCGACCAGAACAGCACGCAGTGCTCCAAGTGTGGTCTAACCAAGGTTCGATACAAGTTTAGCATATCCTCCCTACTTTTCAGTGCATCTCCTTAACTGTAACTCAAGGAAAATTCCATCAAATAAAGAGCTGTTAAGTTATGGAATAGGCCACCACTGGATAGGATCACAGTTAAACATTCAGCAAGGAAATGGAGAGATTCTGACACCACATGTAGTGATATGGACTTGGTACCAGGGTGGGAAGTGTCAACGATTTGTGTGCATCGTAAAGGGGCACTGACTTCACAAAAATAAACAGTTTGCCAGGCATTTATCTCATGACTTGCATCAGGGAGCCCTGACCACCAGAGTGCCGGTGAGGGGCTCCATGAGATGGTCATTTGCCAGGTGGAAATCAAAAGATGCCCAATCCAAGTTGGGGAAACGCAACACCTGGCCATGTACATAGATCATTAAAATGTCATGGACGGGCACAGAAAATAATCAAAAAGGCTAATGGAATGTTGGCCTTTATATCTAGAGGACTAGAATACAAGGGGGTAGAAGTTATGCTGCAGCTATACAAAGCCCTGGTTAGACCGCACCTGGAGTGCTGTGAGCAGTTCTGGGCACCTCACCTTAGGAAGGATATATTGGTCAGCATAGATTTACCAGAATGATACCTGGACTTCAAGGGTTAAGTTACGAGGAGTGGTTACACAAATTAGGGTTGTATTCCCTGGAATTTACAAGGTTAAGGGGTGAATTGATCGAAGTTATAAAGATATTAAGGGGAACTGATAGGGTAGATAGAGAGAAACTATTTCCACTGGTTGGGGAGTCTATGAGTAGGAGTCATAGTCAAAAAATTAGAGCCAGATATTTCAGGAGTGAAATTAGGAAACACTTCTACACGCAGAGTGGTAGAAGTTTGGAACTCTCTTCCGCAAATGACGACTGATGCTAGATCAATTGTTAATTTTAAATCTGAGAATGATAGATTTTTGTTATCCAAAGGTATTAAGAAATATGGAGCAAAGGCGGGTATATGGAGTTAGGTCACAGATCAGCCATGATCTTATTGAATGGCAGAACAGGTTTGAGGGGCTAAATGGCCTCCTCCTGTTCCTATGTTCCTATCTCAACTTAGTGCACAACAGTGACATAACGCAAGTTATGGTGGATGAGCAATGGCCAAAGACCCGACGTCACAGAGAATCATTTATATTACATTATATTGTATTGCAGAAATTTTCAATACTGCTCCCTCCCAATCACCCCGATGGACGTAATGTTGGAACACAGGATGGGACATTAGGAGGCTCACTCCAGGTGTGCTCACCTCCCTTGCCATTATTGCGACCGCCTCTTCTGGGAGCCGATCTCCCTCGAACAGTGTCTTCACTGGTCTTTGCTACATGCGAAGCATTCACGCAGGCTCAGATTCAGGTCGGCCTCGGAGCTAATTGAGTGGGCCACTGCCCACTCACCCCACCCAGGGCTACGCCAAGCAGCCTACATAAGACATAGCAGACCTAGACACACACGCACACATGTACGGATAGGCATAGCAGGTAGAATAGTCCTAATAAGCACTTCCTAATGCAACACGTACACATGAAACTAAGTCTGCCGTCATTGTAGGAAGTCACACACAGGACTAGGTCACAGCCTGGAGTTGCAACAGGCAGTACTCACTGACAGTTTGTGGGAAGAGTTATGAAATATAATGGGCATAAGGCCAGATGGCCTGGAGACAGGGTGCGAGTAGAATGAGTGGTGAGATGTACCAGAATGAGAAAAGGAAGTGAAGGCCATGACTGCTATCCATGGTTTCTCATCCTGAGAGGACAACGAACAAAAGATAGATGGTATCGAGCAGACGCATTGAAGGGGATACTGTAGAAACGTCACTTGACGTGGTAGATTAACGCACTCGCATATTAACTAGACGTAGGTGGGACGCGTTGACGTAACAGCTTCGCATTAGAAGGATGTAATTAACCCGATAAATGATATGATCCACGGAAACCCCTCAGGATCGTCTACCTGTTAATGCTAATGTGAGTAGTCAAGACGACCGCTTACGACTACCCAATGAGTCCGCTGCATATGAATTGCTTTCAGTAGAAATCTCATGGGCCCTGCGCGTAATGGGTTGCATCAATGATTTGGTAAATAGTGTAAGGGATACTCTCCTGACCCTGCGTGTCTCGTGGCCTGTGAGGTTCACGCGGCTCTGTGCAGCCTGTATGTCAGTGCGGGTCTAGGCCTGGTCTCCAGCCAGTCTGGGAACACTAGACACCCCTGTGAGTGGTTCGAATCACTCTCCCTTACGGTTCTAGACACTGGACTTAGATGCGAGAGCAGTAATGGAGATAAAACTCATGTAGACTTGGTTTGAACGGTACGAAATGGAAAATCTTTATTGCATGATACTTAAAATTATGAAATACATGTCATATGCACAGATTAATGACAGTACAATCTTACAAACAGTTATAATCACTCTTAGGGAAACGAGGAACGACCAGCACAACGTAAATAGGGCACACATTACAAATATCCTTAAACTTTAAACCCTCCCCTATCAATAACTATCCTAAAACTAGCTTCGTAGGATCCCGAGACTCATGCTCACCACTCGTAATAACTCGGAGAAAATCCCGAATAGCTGATCGGATGTTTTTCACCGCAGCACCCACGTGTTGGTCAGGAGATCTCCTGGTCCCACTTGTTTACTGCTTCTGCTGCTCGGTCAGTCGGCTGGACCGTCCGCTGTAGTGAAGACCTCTGTTGGTTGGATACAGGGTATGGTGGAGCACCGTTGTCAATATCGCTGATACGATGTGTTTGCACAGTCCAGTTATCATCGATGCAATATGTCTTGTTAAAGAAGAAAACTTCCTGTCGAGAAGACTTGGCTGATCGACCTACAGGCGCGGTCGGGATTTACTGACCGTGGCGATGGATAAGGTCTTCTTCTCTTCTCCTCTCATCTCATCTCATCTCATCTCATCTCATCCCGGGCCTTCGGTTCCGCTGCCAGCTACCAACATAGGTCTTTGCAACAGTCTTTTACCCAGGAGCAGCCACGATGATAACAGCAGCAAGCGGCAAGAGTCAAGAGCAAAAGAGCAAGAGTCACGAACACGAGGCAAGAGAGCGAATGGACGGTTTGGGCCTGCAATTATAGTGCACAGTTCTTCCGTTTCCCGCCCAACTACAATGTCCATTCTTTTGTTTAAGGTTTGGCGCCCAAAAATGTCCTGTATGGGTGATCTCTGTCCTTAATGGGTTTCGGGGCTACTCCTGAATGTTTGAGTACCTGTTAATATTTCTCCCATTGTTAAATCGGTCGGTGTTCCCCCTGGAGGGGTTTGGGGCTTCCAAGTGTCCTGTATAACTACCTGCTAACGGCTCTCTCATCGTAGAGCCGTTGGGAGTTTACATATTAATGTCCTTTGGATGGGCCCTTGATGGCTTTCCTTTGTACCTGGGAGACCGATCCCAGTATCGATGTTTATACTGTAAACCCATAATGTCCTGTGTATTGTCTTCACTGTGCTGAATCGTTATCGATCCTGCAAAAATGTTTATTGGAACGCCATCTTGTCTGCCTGCCGAAAAGTCTCGAATGTTCTGTCACGCGGTGCGGCGGCCATTTTACAGGCTGCTTGTGTCCAATTTAAACCTGACAGCATTCCGCTGAAATAAAAGCTGTTTTGAACGAAACTTGTGTTTTCTCCTTATTAAAATGAAATCGCGATAATTGCGAATTCTACAGTCCCTCCTGTTGATGCGAATAACTCCGCTTATCGTATCAAAAACTCAGTGGTGAGCAATCTTATCTCGATTTCACTCCGAATCCAGTAAATTAATCCCATAAAATTTTAACTTCACTAGGGTCTCTGTGTCGTCCTTATTTCCCAAGAAAATCACACTTTATATCACCATAGGCATCATTTGCCCTTAAACTTACACCACTTGTTTTCCTTCCCGGCGTAACCAGGCCGATACCTCACGCATCACCTGTATATTTATCTTTTATTCAAGGGAAGGAAAAACAAAACCCAAAAAACCAAACAGTCAACACCATCACCAAAATAAACAAATCCCGACTCTTAAACATGTCGAGTTTCCAACGTATTTACACTGAGTACAAACTTCCGCGGCGCACGTGGCGAGCGGGAGTGACGCCGTTTTCCCATTACACTGCGCTCTCATCGTGCACGCGCACGTAACGTTCTCGCCACTCTCCCGTGTTCTCATGCTTGGTGAGGCGCTTGTCTCTTTTACAATGTATGAACAAAAGGTATACTACAATAAACACTTGACAGACGACTAAAATGTGGGAGGCTATTCTGACCCATGAGGGCACTTCAATATTCGTGAACAGATTCCACCACGGTGGAACCACTATGTCCAAAATGTCTGTACCTATCTCGACGGTTTTCTGTTCTAATGTATAGAAATGCTTTTGTGACACCGCGACGGCTTTCAGAAGTTTGGTTAAATGCTCGGGGAGAGGGGGAATGAGGTACCCAAAATGTGCGACAAATCGCTGCAAGTCGGTAAAATTCTCTTTTACTGTGAGATGAACAGTGGATGGTTCAGGGATTGGGATAATTCGCTGTTGTGCTACTTGAACTTCAGCCCTGGGTTTAAAACAGAAACTGCTGTCACTCACCGGACACCGGCTACGGTTTCCATGCTGGTAGTGTTGCGCTGCAGTGGTAACACAATATGTTCCACCCCCGATGTATGCTACCTGCGGAGGCACATGATCTTGTGCCATTGCCTCCATGGTGCAATTCATGGACTTGGCGCCAGCCGTTCTGAACCCGCACTGTGGTGTTAAAAAGGCATTCAAGTGCTGGGGGCACAGTATTATGTGTGCTCCCCTGCCACGACAACCAGAGAGATCTGTACCTGTCATCGTTTGCTCCCAGCGGATGACGTAAGGTGGAACCGCTGCATAACGAATGTGGGCTCCCCCCTGAATGACACCGATGTTCTCTACCCGATACACCGGGGCGGGCTTTGCTGTGTTGCCCAAAACCGGCATGCGTAATACTATTCCCATAATAGTATGGTTTGAACGTCCGCAGTCCACGGGGACTGGGTAAGCTTCTGAAGCTAGCCTGGGCTGGCACGGACTTAATGCATTCTGAAAAGGGTGGAGCGCCCGCAGGTGTTTGTTACTTATCCAGGACGGGACCAAACCTTGTTTTAAATCCTCCAAATTACTGCGGCCCTCGCCCAGTAACCACGCCCCGTAAAGCACGCACACCTCGTTCTGCGCAGCTTGATCGGATGCATTCCGATCTTCCCTAATCAGGGCATTTACCGTACGCGCATGTTTCTCCAGCTCTGCTATAATCTCTTTTAAGTGTAGTGTCATGGCTTGGTCCTCGTGCAGACCCGACCCTACCACTTTATTCTCATCTGTAAGAATATCCTTTAACTGTGTTTTTAAACCATTAATCTGGGTCTGCAGCTCCACACTGTCTAGAGCGTTGACCACAGATGTCCCTGTGTTAAAAGCAGTGAACGCATCGTTCACCAAACCCCTTCTTTGCCTCCCTACTTGGTCCAAAACTTCCTGCGGTGCGGTGTATAAACTTGTCTTATCGATTTCTGCAAAATCAAACTCGTAAAATTGCCTGAACATCTTGGTCAACAGGACCTGGTACAACTGTTCCGTCTTTTTGGGGCACCACTCTGGTAACCGTACCTCAGTGAGATTTAAAATCACCGAGGCCACCGCGTAATGTACCCCCTGAAATAGTATCTGGTCTGTGGGGACCAGTACCAAACCGTTCCCGGGTCCCTTACTAGTTTTAGGGCACCCTTCTTCCTCAGTTAGAACTACCGGAATCGTGGGCGGGGCTTTGCGTGGGCGCGTAATGAGCTCAGTGGCATTTACTGGGATCGGAGAGTATGGGGCTCCGCACCCCCTGGTGCTCGCATCCCACCTCATCCCCTGTCCGTTATCCTGCCACTGGTTAATAAAGAATATGGAGATGCCTTTGGGGCAAACGTACTTTGACCCCCACATACAAACATAAATCCCCTCATCTGGTTCCCACCATTTGTCCCAACAGACTTTCACTTGTCCATCTGTCCCCGTAATTGTCCGATGGGTATTATTACCCAGTCGCTCCCACTCAACCGAAGAGTTCCTCATAGTTTTGCTCAGCTTTCGCAGCCACCACCATCGGCTCAATGGGACATTCCCACTGCAGGTCAAACAAATCCGTTTGCCGACGGTGACGCTGATCCTGGGTGCGATAATCCGTACTTTGGGGCACATTAAAGAAGTCTCTCTGTAGGCGAACCCCGATGTGCTGGAATACTCCGTTGAGTTCGTTCCCAGCCATCCTGGCCACCTTCCCTTGTGGAAGTAGGTGCTGGTCCCTTCTGCCTTCCGTCTTCCGGTCCCATCCACCGCGATGGGGGCCGTGTCCCCGGAACATCCAAACACCACGACATCCTTGGTGAGGCCCCGATAGGCCAATCCACATCCGATTGCCACGAGCAAAACTAGAAGTCGTTCCATCCTTCCTTGGTTCCTGTGATCAGATAGAATGAGGTAGCCAGCCTCGCAAAAAGTCTCTGGCTTTTGTGAAGGGTGAGCGGGTCCCCTGACCTCGCCTCACGTAAACTTCAACGTTTGCTAAATAGACTTCCTCTAAACCTAGCCTTAAAACTCCCATCATTTTATCGTTATCTGTTAAAACACTACAAACTTAACCTTATTAAAACTACTTAAAACTTTAAACTAAAACTTAAAACCTTAAACTAATAACTTTACAATGCCGCCCGTTCTCAGGGCGGCCCCTTTAAATCCTGAGAAGGCTGCTGCGAGCTCTTCCCGACGGTGGGAGGGCACTGACCCTTCCCTCTGATCTGCCGCAGCCTGTTGCTGCGCTGACCCTTTCCTCTGATCTGCCGCAGCCTGTTACTGCTTCGATGTGGCCTGTCTCTACCCGGGTTATCTTAACCTGAAACTTACGCCCTGGGGCAGCCTGTGGACCTGACCACGTCTTCCTGGGCTGGGGTACTCTGCTTGACCTACGGGGAATTGCTATGGGCGGGGGCTCCGTGACGGACGGACCGGGTCCCGAGACCTTCAACGGGATGACCTGGGGTTCCATCACAGGCGCCAGCCCCGCCTCCGCTGACTCCGCCTCCCTAACCTCGGGGCTGGCAGTTCGGGGCCCCGCCCTGCTCGGCCCAGCAGGCGGCCCTTCACTCGCGAACTCTGCCTCCCCTGAGGACTGGACGTTCAAAGCGGGCGGCCACACCTCTGGGAACCACATAGCGGCTGGCCCGGCCTCCTCTAGCTCCTTCCTCCTGCTGTCGGGACCTGCAGCTTGTGTGTCCACCCCGTATGGATCTCTACCTAGCGGCCCCAATCCTTCCAGACCGTTCCTCTGAAACCACCCGTCATCATCACTATGCTCATCTGCACTATCCTCATCTGACCAGGGTACCCTGGGGTCCTCGTCATCTAACCCCCAACTCCAGAAAAACGCTGCATGATCGTCCGGGATGTCCCTTCCCCTGATGCAAGCTGCTACGCCTGCCTGTGTGCCTTGTGGTCCTACCTGGGGCTGTGTTTTCCCATTGGCGGGATTTACCCCTGTAGTTTTCCCTTGCGCACCCGGCTGGTACAGTTTACATTGGTTTATGTGGAACCACTTAGTGCGCCGAGGTACTTTTACGGCGTAAACCATGGGACTCGCCTTGTCTACAATGTTGTAGGGTCCCATATACAGTGGTTCCAGACTCCCTACTCTGGCGTAGTTTCTGACCATGACCTGGTCTCCTACTTCCCACTCCCGCGTTTTGCGGGGTTCCAGCAACAAGCGATTGCCCTGGTGCTGCCTTCCCATGTTCCCAGCCGCCTGCTCATAAACTTGCTTCAGGCGCTCCAAGAGAGTTTGGGCGAACTTGTCCCTGCTGATCTCTTGAAGCTGACCCTCAGTGAGCACCGGGGCTAGCACATGGGTGGGGGTTCGCATGAGCCTGCCGGTCATTACCTCGTGCGGGGAGTACCCCGTACTTTTTGACTGACTGGCCCGGACCCCCATGAGGACTAAAGGCAGAACTTCCGCCCATTTTTGGGGCGAGTTCCTAGTCTCTTTCCTCAATTTCTCCTTCAGGGTCCGGTTCATACGTTCAACAATCCCGGATGACTGGGGATTGTGTGCTACGTGCCACTTCCCTTCAATGCCCAAAAGCATGAGGGTGTTCTGCATCACCTGGCCGGTGAAATGACTCCCTTGGTCTGACTCCACGAAACGGGGGAGTCCCCACCGCGAGAACACTTCCCGGACCAAGATTTTTGCTGTACCCAGTGCCGTAGCTGTTCGACAAGGGAAGGCTTCCACCCACTTGGAAAACACATCCACCAGGACGAGGCAGTACTTATAACCTCCCTGGGTGGTGGGCAGGGGTCCCATATAGTCGATCTGTATCGACTGCCATGGTCCCTCTACCCTTCTTACGTGTCCCATGGGCACCTTCCTTTTCTGGGGGTCTGGGTTGTTTGCAGCGCACACAAGACAGTTTGCACAGAACTCGCGGACTTGTTCCCTGAGCCCTGGCCACCATCCCGCTTGCTCTACCCGTTGCCAGGTAACCTCGGGCCCGGGGTGCCCTGCCCCTGGTCCCTCGTGAGCCAACTGGAGGAATTCCCTCCTGTGCTGCTGCGGCACAACCCACTGCTCCTCGCGGAACAGCATGCCTTCCTTAACTGAGAGGGTTGCCGTACTGTACGGACCTTCTACCTGCCTCCCCTCAGCAATCGTTTTTAGGACTGCTTTTAGGGCGGGATCCTGGGCTTGGACGGTCTTAAGGTCTAGGGGCAATGCTACCCTGGTGTTCCCGGTATTCCCGTCCCCACCTCGGACCGCTGCTATGGGTCCGGTTCTATAGGGGTTCCAGAAAGTACCGTCGCGGGCACCCTCCCTGGCTAGCGCATCCGCCTGCCGGTTGCCCTC
The DNA here is from genome assembly GCA_030390025.1 of Squalus acanthias. NCBI lineage: Eukaryota > Metazoa > Chordata > Chondrichthyes > Squaliformes > Squalidae > Squalus > Squalus acanthias. Next base: position 11,414,693 of record CM059449.1, read on the forward strand.
CCCACGGGGCTCTGTGGAGGAGTGAGCTTTCACCTTATGGATGAAAATCTCCCCTTCCTCCCCTACTGCTGCCGCTAAGATCTTCTCCAGCAAGGGCTTTACCGTTAAAGGTCGCCCGTCCGCGGAGGTGTATCCACGGCGGGACCAAATGGCCAGGTATTCCGTACACGAATTGCAGGTGAACATACTGTCCGAGCAAATCGTGTATGGGGTTGGGAAAATGTCTGGGTGGGTTACCACGTACACCACGGCAGACAGCTCAGCCTGCTGCGCGCTCATGGTGCTAGGGAGCTTGATCGCCAGGGCAAGGTCTGCCGCAGGGTCATAAACTCCACACCCTGTGAGTCGCTCGCCAGCAGATACTGTGCTAGACCCATCAACATAAATCTCGCGCCCAGTGGGATGTATCCCGGCCCGTAAACCTATGTTGACTTCCCACACCCCCTCCACCGAACACCGGTGGGCTGTACCGGGGTATACCAAATTGGCCGCAAGCCTGGGCTCGCAAAGACCTTTTACTCTGATGTCCAACTGGGAGAGAAGAAGGGTCCAACGCGCAATGCGTGCGCTGCTTACGGTCCCGTCTTTAATCCTCCCATCCAGAAGCATCTTAGTTGGTGTGTGATGTGTGAGGAGAGTGATGGGAGAGAGCCCTGTGAAGATCGCTGATCTTTTCACAGCCCAATGCGTGGCTAAAAGGTGCCTTTCGCAATTGGAAAAACTTCTCTCCACATCCGTTAATACCCTGGATGAATAGACAACCGGCCTCAGCTTGCCGTGACGCTCTTGGAGCAGCACGGCGCTTAAGCTGTCTCCGCTGGCAGCTACCTCCAGGAAAAACTCCTTCCCCCCATCTATGGCCCCTAAGGCTGGCGCGGTCTGCAGATCCCTTTTTAACTTCTCGAAGGCTGCTTGGCAGCCCTCGTCCCAAAGCCACTCCACCCCCTTATGGAGGAGTCGGAGGAGCGGTGCCGCTGTGGCCGCATAATCCTCGATAAAATCCCTGCAGTAACCGGTCAGTCCCAAGAAGGACCTCACACCCCTTACGTTGTTGGGAATCGGTAATTCTTGCACCGACTCCCTCCTTGCTTTGTCTATGGCTCTTTCCCCAGCGCGTAGGGTCAGTCCCAGGAATTTTACTTCCTGCTGACCGATACGTGCTTTCTTTGGGTTTACTTTAAAACCCTTTCTCGCTAACAGCTCCAATAACTCGTCCAGCAGTGGTCCGTGCTCCTCCCTTGAGTCCGTAAATAGGAGCAAATCATCCACATACTGTACTATCTGATTGGGCTGACTAAACTCCTTTAAACTTCCTGCCATACACTGGTGAAAAATACTGGGGCTATTGTGGAAACCTTGTGGCAAGCAGTTCCACGTGTACTGTTGCCCTTTAAACGTAAAGGCAAACTTGTACTGGTCCTCTCGCCGCAGCGGGATGGACCAAAAACCGTTCGAGATATCCAGCACCGTGAACGTGGTCGCGGACGCTGGGATGCTCCCTATTAGGTCAGCAACTGCTGCTACTGTGGGCGCGCAGGCGGGGATGTTACTGTTAAGGACTCTGTAGTCCACCGTGGCTCTCCACGAATTATCCGGCTTCCTAACCGGCCATAATGGGGAGTTCACGTGTGTGGCTATCGGCCTCAACACGCCCTGCTGCACCAAGGAAGACATTGCTGCCTCCATATCGGGTTCTGCTTCTTTGGGGAAGTTATACTGCTTTTGGGGTCGGGTCATGGGGTCCCCATCTACGCTGACCTCAAACCCGACCACCCTCCCACAATCGTGCTTGTGGGTTGCAAACGCGTGCATATTATCTGTCACGTACGTTTGCATGTCCGTTGGGACATCTGCGACCATAAGCCTGAGGTCGTAGCCTCCGGATGGCTGTACGGTACACAGGACCCCTGTTTCTTCCTCCCCTTGAATTACCATTACCTCGCCTTTTTCCCCTTTAGCCCCCCAGAGACAGTGATTTCTGAGGTCCACGAGGATCCCGTGTCCCGCTAGCAGATCGGACCCGAGAATACCTCTTCCACCCCCCTTTTGCCATGCCATCAGTATACACTTCCACTTAAGGCGAAGTGTCCCTAAACGAATGGATAGCGGGAGGGAAAACGTGCCAGCCTGTTCTTTCCCTGTGAACCCTGCTAGCGTGAATGGGACCTTGGTAGATAGCGGCGAGTCAAAAGGGTCATCTGTATGGATTATGGTGCAAGAAGCTCCCGTGTCCAACAAATAACTGCCCTTTTGTTTCTCTACCTCCATCTCCACCACAGGTCGCCTCCACGCATCATAGCTGAGCGGACACAGGTAGACGGGCTGTGCTGGTTCTAGTCATGGGGCACTATTAGACGGTCCTGCGGCACCTACGGGGCCGGTTGCGACCGCCACCTGTCCACGCGCATTCAAAACCATCTTGCGCATGACTCCTAACACTGCCTCGAGGTCTTCGGGAGAGGTGGGTGCCTTTGCTTCCTTAGCCGGGACAGGCGCCTGGGCTCGGACCGCGGGATTTTTATCCTTGGAATCCTTCCAAGGGTTCCTGCAGTGCTTGCGCCAGTGCCCTGTCTTCCCACACCCGTAACAGGCATTACTTGCCTGTGGGGCGCGATTACCCTCCTGATGCCACTCTCTTTGAGCCGGGGCTGCGGGTCGTACCTCATGTACTCTTCCCTTAAAGGGACGTGTTGCCATACCCCTTATGTTACGGTAACCTAACGTGAGTCGATTCAAGACCGACTCTTCCGTAAGGTTGAGGTCATTGGGATCGAACCAGGCTTTTGCCTGCTCTCTAACGGCTGGTAAACTGTTGGCTATTATGCACCTAAGCCAATGAATTAAAGCGGCGCCTTCCACATCTTCGCGCTCGGGCGCACCTAGACAGCTGCGCTCATATACTGGCCACAGCCTGTCGGCAAAAACCTTCGGGGGTTCTCCCTCCATCTGCACTGTCTGTCCCACTCTAGCAAACGGACCTCCGTCGTTCGCTCCCACTACTTCTAGGACCTCATTTTTCAATTCCTCATAACTTTTATTACCCCTCTTGCTATCGCCTGAGAGACACTGAAGGACCGAGCTATCTAATGAGAACAGCAGCATTTTTGCTGTCTCCCCATCATCGCAGCCGTTGATGGCTGCGGCTTGCTCAACTTCCCTAAAATGTACGGAAGGGTCGTCTATCTCGGTCAGCTTCCTTACGTGGTTTATCATAGCCCTCAGCTGATGTGAACTGTGAGGCAACACCAGCTGTCCGAGGAGATCCCCCGGTTCTTCCCCACCGTTTCTGCTTGGGCCCCTTTTAATCCCCGTTACTGGATACAACGATCCCTTTTCTACCTCCTTTTCAACGGGCTCTTTTGTTTCTTCCGTTGCTTCCTCCCTAACCCAGGTTTCTGAATAGCTGGGTGGCGCGGAGGGCGCAGTGGCTACTACCTCTTCTGCTTTACTTGGTGGGGAATTTCTAAATCTCTCATTTACTAGCGGCTGGCGTGCCGACGGATTAATAAGGCACACCATGCCGTTCGCATTATTCACGGCCTTTTTGAGGCTCTCTATCTCTTTTTCGCAGGCGCTATGGTCGGCTCCCTGAAACTTATCCTCAAGGGCCAACTTATACGCCGACCTAACCCCCATTAAGCTCTCTTCTTGAGTTCTTATCTGGGCAGCTTGACGGTTACATCTTTCCTTCATCCTACTCTCGTTTAATTTTGCTTCAGTGATCTGGCACTCGAGATACTCTACCCTTGTTTTAAGGTAACTGGAGACTTCCTGGCTTTCCTGGCGTAACTCATTTAAACTCTTAATGAGCGCCTCCCCTCCAGAAACCTTCTCCTCCATTTCCTCCTCTAACTGCTTGATTCGAGCGGTTAGCGCTGTATTGGTCTGGTTTGAAATCTGAACCTGCCTTTTGTAGCACATAAGCCAGACTGCTTTCTCAACTGCCTTTTTATGCTCCTTACTATCCGTCCACCTTTCAGCTGCCTCTAGTGGGCTCTTATCCGCTAACAGTTCGCTTATCCACTTTTTCGTTAGATTAACCTTTCCAAATACGTAATCCGCTATCTTTTCCTGCATCACATTTCGTACAGTCATTCCAAAATCTAACACACTACCCTCTCGCTGCCAGTGTCCTGCCGCGGTCGCCATTTTCTGTAAGGGATACTCTCCTGACCCTGCGTGTCTCGTGGCCTGTGAGGTTCACGCGGCTCTGTGCAGCCTGTATGTCAGTGCGGGTCTAGGCCTGGTCTCCAGCCAGTCTGGGAACACTAGACACCCCTGTGAGTGGTTCGAATCACTCTCCCTTACGGTTCTAGACACTGGACTTAGATGCGAGAGCAGTAATGGAGATAAAACTCATGTAGACTTGGTTTGAACGGTACGAAATGGAAAATCTTTATTGCATGATACTTAAAATTATGAAATACATGTCATATGCACAGATTAATGACAGTACAATCTTACAAACAGTTATAATCACTCTTAGGGAAACGAGGAACGACCAGCACAACGTAAATAGGGCACACATTACAAATATCCTTAAACTTTAAACCCTCCCCTATCAATAACTATCCTAAAACTAGCTTCGTAGGATCCCGAGACTCATGCTCACCACTCGTAATAACTCGGAGAAAATCCCGAATAGCTGATCGGATGTTTTTCACCGCAGCACCCACGTGTTGGTCAGGAGATCTCCTGGTCCCACTTGTTTACTGCTTCTGCTGCTCGGTCAGTCGGCTGGACCGTCCGCTGTAGTGAAGACCTCTGTTGGTTGGATACAGGGTATGGTGGAGCACCGTTGTCAATATCGCTGATACGATGTGTTTGCACAGTCCAGTTATCATCGATGCAATATGTCTTGTTAAAGAAGAAAACTTCCTGTCGAGAAGACTTGGCTGATCGACCTACAGGCGCGGTCGGGATTTACTGACCGTGGCGATGGATAAGGTCTTCTTCTCTTCTCCTCTCATCTCATCTCATCTCATCTCATCTCATCCCGGGCCTTCGGTTCCGCTGCCAGCTACCAACATAGGTCTTTGCAACAGTCTTTTACCCAGGAGCAGCCACGATGATAACAGCAGCAAGCGGCAAGAGTCAAGAGCAAAAGAGCAAGAGTCACGAACACGAGGCAAGAGAGCGAATGGACGGTTTGGGCCTGCAATTATAGTGCACAGTTCTTCCGTTTCCCGCCCAACTACAATGTCCATTCTTTTGTTTAAGGTTTGGCGCCCAAAAATGTCCTGTATGGGTGATCTCTGTCCTTAATGGGTTTCGGGGCTACTCCTGAATGTTTGAGTACCTGTTAATATTTCTCCCATTGTTAAATCGGTCGGTGTTCCCCCTGGAGGGGTTTGGGGCTTCCAAGTGTCCTGTATAACTACCTGCTAACGGCTCTCTCATCGTAGAGCCGTTGGGAGTTTACATATTAATGTCCTTTGGATGGGCCCTTGATGGCTTTCCTTTGTACCTGGGAGACCGATCCCAGTATCGATGTTTATACTGTAAACCCATAATGTCCTGTGTATTGTCTTCACTGTGCTGAATCGTTATCGATCCTGCAAAAATGTTTATTGGAACGCCATCTTGTCTGCCTGCCGAAAAGTCTCGAATGTTCTGTCACGCGGTGCGGCGGCCATTTTACAGGCTGCTTGTGTCCAATTTAAACCTGACAGCATTCCGCTGAAATAAAAGCTGTTTTGAACGAAACTTGTGTTTTCTCCTTATTAAAATGAAATCGCGATAATTGCGAATTCTACAATAGAGAATATTAATCGGACGACTCGGTATTTTCTGGTCCTCGATATTGTATTAAAGCCAGATATGCAAGGTGCTTTCATTTGCAAACAGCAAGTGAACATCCAGAGTAACAGTTGTAAGAACATCTCTCTTACTCTAACCAATTTCAGTTCTCTCTTCATAAACAAGAAAAATAATAAACCATGTCATATTGTCCCAGTCAACAGACTACACGCACATGCTTTTAGTTAGTTTCAGTATTGAGAGAGGACAATGCATAACTTGGGTCTGATTGGCTCGCTTCTTAAGGTAACTTGCCGAGGTTATTTTCTGCTCGCTCAGCAGATTATGGCTAATGGAATGTTAGCCTTTATAACTAAAGGGCTAGAATATAAAGGGGAGGAAGCCCTGGTTAGACCACACCTGGAGTACTGTGTACAGTTCTGGGCACTGCACCTTAGGAAGGATATATTGGCCTTGGAAAGAGTGCAGCATAGGTTTGCCAGAGTGTTGCTAGGGCTTCTAAGCATTAGATTATGAGATAACAACAGAAAGTGCTGGAAACACTCAGCAGGTCAGGCAACATCGAGGAGAGAGAAACAGAGTCAACTTTTCGGGTCGAACACTTCGTCAGAACTGGAAAAGGTCAGAGAAGAGAGATTTTTAAGCAGGGGCAAGGAGGAGGGGAGGAAAGAACAAAGGGAAGGTCTGTGATAGATGGAAGGCAGGAGAGATTGACTGACAAAAGGGATGATGGTGCAAGGCAAAAAGGAGAAGTAATCTTCCTCGGCAGTCCCTCGGGACCGAGGATGACTTGCTTCCACACTAAAAATGAGTTCTCAGGTGACTGATGAGTCCAATGCGGGACCTACAGTCTCTGTCACAGGTTGGGCAGACGGCGTTTGAAGGGGCGGGTGGGTGGGGTGCTTGGGTTGACGTGCGCTCCTTCCGCTGTTTGCGCTTGGCTTCCACTTGCTCCCGACGAAGAGACTCGAGGTGTTCGCCGCCTTCCCGGATGCTTCTCCTTCACTTTGTGCTGTCTTGGGCCAGGGATTGCCAGGTGTCGGTGGGGATGTTGCACTTTTTCAAGGAGGCTTTGAGGGTGTCCTTGAAGCGTTTCCTCTGCCCACCTGGGGCTCCCTTGCCGTGCCAGAGCTCCGAGTAGAGCGCTTGTTTTGGGAGTCTCGTATCGGGCATGCGGATGATGTGGCCCGTCCATCGGAACTGATCGAGCGTGGTCAAAGCTTCGATGCTGGGGATGTTGGCCTGAGCAAGAACACTGACGTTGGTGCGCCTATCCTGCCAATGGATTTGCAGGATCTTGCGGAGGCAGCGTTGGTGGTACCTCTCCAGTGCTTTGAGGTGCCTGCTGTACATGGTCCATGACTCTGAAGCATACAGGAGGGCAGGTATCACTACTGCTCTGTAGACTATGAGCTTGATGCTGGGTTTGAGGTCCTGGTCTTCAAACACTCTCTTCCTCAGGCGACCGAAGGCTGCACTGGCACACTGAAGGCGGTGTTGGACTTCGTCATCGACATCTGCCCTTGTTGACAGTAGGCTCCCAAGGTATGGAAAGTGGTCCACGTTGTCCAAGGCCTCGTCGTGGATTTTGATAATCGGGGGGCAGTACTGTGTGGCGGAGGCAGGTTGGTAGAGGACCTTTGTCTTACGGATGTTTAGTGTAAGGCCCATGGTCTCGTATGCTTCGGTGAAGGTGTTGACGATGGTTTGGAGTTCGACCTCAGAGTGTGTGCAGACACAAGCGTCGTCTGCATACTGTAATTCGATGACAGAGGATGGGACGACCTTGGATCTGGACTGGAGGCGATGGAGGTTGAACAGTTTCCCGTTTGTTCTGTAGATTAGCTCCACTCCAGCGGGGAGCTTACTGAGGGTGAGATGGAGCATTGCAGCCAAGAAGATCGAGAAGAGCGTTGGTGTGATGACACAGCCTTGCTTGACCCTGATCTGTATGTGGATTGGGTCTGTGGTGGATCCGTTGGTCAGGATCATGGCTTGCATGTCGTCGTGAAGTAGGTGGAGGATGGTTACAAACGTTTGAGGGCAGCTGAATTTGAGGAGGACACTCCATAATCCCTCATGGTTGACAGTGTTGAAGGCCTTTGTGAGGTCAAAAATGGCCATGTACAGCAGTTGGTACTGTTCCCTGCATTTCTCTTGTAGTTGACGCACGGTGAAGATCATGTCCATTGTGCCCCTTAGTGGGCGGAATCCGCATTGCGACACTGGGAGGAGCTCTTCAGCCACTGGGAGAAGGCGATTGAGGAGGATTCTTGCGATGACTTTCCCTGTGACAGACAGCAGGAAGACTCCTCTGTACTTACCGCAATCGGACTTGTCACCTTTCTTGAAGATGGTCACGATTACGGCGTCTCTGAGATCCCCTGGCATGCTCTCCTCCTTCCAAATAAGAGAAATGAGTTCATGTATTCACGCCAATAGTGCTTCTCCACCATGTTTTAGCGCCTCGGCAGGGATTCCATCTCCTCCTGAGGCCTTGTTGTTTTTCAGTTGTCGGATGGCCTTTTCAACCTCATGCCTGGCTGGGGTTGTGGTGAGGTGGTGGCGGGTAGCACGCTGCGGGATGGAGTTGAGGACACTCGCGTCAAAGACAGAGTCTCGGTTAAGGAGATCTTCGAAGTGCTCCTTCCAGCGGGCACTGACTGCCTCTCTGTCCTTGATGAGTAGCTCTCCGTTCTTGGCCCGCAGTGGGGTAGGACCTTGGGTGCTTGGGCCGTAGGTGGTCTTGACTGCGCTAAAGAATCCACGCACGTCGTGGTTGTCGGCTAGCTGCTGGATCTCCTGCGCTTTCTCCACCCACCATCTGTTCTTTAGGTCGCGGGTTTTTTGTTGGACCTCAGCCTTCAGGTGTCTGTAGAGCTGCTTCCTTTCTCTCGAGTTCTGTTGCTATTTCCAGATCAGGAATGCCTTGCGCTTGCGGCTTATTAGCTCCTGGATCTCCTGGTCGTTCTCGTCGAACCAGTCTTGGTGTTTCCTGGTCGATGGACAAGTTAAGAAACAAAAGATGGCTCTAGATGATATGTGAATGATGATGGCAGCAACATTAACAGCTACCATGTGAGGAAACAAGAGAAAAAAATATATAAAGAAATACAGGGGCCAATTTATAGTCTGAAATTGTTGAACTCGAGAGATTATATAAACTGTGCTTGTATTCCCTGGAATATAAAAGGTTAAGTGGTGATTTGATTGAGGTTTTTAGGATTTTGAAAGGAATTGATGGGTAGATAGAGAGAAACTTTTTCTGCTAGTGGGGGAGTCTAGGACGAGAGGACATAACCTTAAAATCAGAGCCAGGCCATTCAGGAGAGATTAAGAAACACTTCTTCACACAAAGGGTGGTAGAAGTGTGGAACTCTCTCCCACAAAATGCAGTAGATGCTCGCTCAATTAAAAATTTTAATCGGAGATCGATAGAATTTTGCAGCCAAGGGTATTATAGGATATGGAGCCAAGACGGGTGGATGGAGTTAAGATACAGATCAGCCATGATCTCATTGAATAGTGGAACAGGCTCGAGGAGCTGAATGGTCTCCTCCTGTTCCTATGTTCCTATCATATTATGATTACTTTTCACCAGAGGTTCCTTTACTACAAGGTTATTAATTAACCCTTTCTCATTGCACAATACGAGATCTAAAATAGCCTGTTCCCTCGTTGGTTCCTCGACATACTGATCTAGAAAACTATCTTACATACATTCCATGAACTCGTCCTCCACACTATTACTGCAAACTTGGCTTGCCCAGTCTATATGAAGATTTAAGTCCCCCATGATTACCTTATTACCCTTTTTACATGCACCTCTAATTTCCTGATTTGTACTCTGCCCGACATACAACTGCTGTTAGGGGGCCTATAAACTACTCCCACCAGTGTTTTCTGCCACTTGTTGTTTCTCAGCTCCACTCAAACTGATTCTACATCTTGATTTCCCGAGCTAAGATCCTTTCCCTCTACTGTCTTTATCCCATCCTTTATTATCAGGGCTACCCCTCCTCCTTTTCCATTTTGCCTATCTTTTCTAAAAGTCGGGGTACAGGAGCATAGTGGTTATGCAACTGAACTAGTAATCCAGAGGCCTGGACTAATGATCCGGCAACATGAGTTCAAATCTCCACCACGGCAGCTGGGGAATTTAAATTCGGTTAATTAAATAAATCTGGAATTAAATAAAAAAGCTAGTATCGTTCAAACTCATCTGGTTCACTAATGTCCTTTAGGGATAGAAATCTGCCGTCCTTACCCGGTCTGGCCTACATGTCACTCCAGACCCACAGCAATGTGGTTGACTCTTAACTGCCCTCTGAAATGGAGGCTCACCACCAGCTTCTCAAGGGCAATTAGTGATGGGCAATAAATGCTGGCCTTGCCAGTGATGCCCACATCCTGTGAATAAAAGAAAGTATCCTGGAATGTTTAGTTCCCAACCTTGGTCACTCTGCAACCACGTCTCCATAATGGCTGTTAGATCAAGCCCACCAATTCACTTCCAACGTGCCGAGCTTTGTTCTCTTCCTCATTGTTTGGCACTTGCTTCCTGATCCCTCCCCCTGTCTCGGCGACTGACCAGTAGAGCTGCTGATCGAGCCTGCTACCATGACCCTCCCCTCCCCTTCCCCATACCTATGAAACTACCTTCATGCAAAGGTCAACAGCAAGGGGCATACCAACCCCCCGGGGGTATGAACGTTTGCTGGGAGCAGAGTGACTCCTCCATTGGCCGCCATCATTGATGGGCAACACTTTCAATGCCTGTATCTCTAACAGACCAGTCTCTTCTTTGATCTGTGAGGAAGGTTTCTAAACTTGGAAAATCTGCTTTACGTTAAGTCAGCAATAATCATATGCAAACTCTTTCCGTGGAACAAAAATTGTAAAGATTCCTACAAAAGTGATGCAGACTGATGTTTGTGGATGTGGATGGTGGGACACTGGAGTTACCTGTCTTCATATCTCTCTGTCTGACTCAGTGTCAAGTTTTTGTCTGATAACGCCCCTATGAAGTGCCTTGAGACATTTTACCACGTTAAAGGTGCTATATAAATGCAAGTTGTTGTTGCTGTAACGTTTTGCCCAGTGTGGAACTGAGCTCCACAGCCCAGGAAGACCCCTGGTTCAGTGTCCAGTCTGTACAGTAACAACAACTACAACTTGTATTTACATAGCGCCTTTAACATAGTTACACGTCCCAAGGTGCTTCACAGGAGCTTTATAAGACAAAAAATTTGACACCGAGCCATATAAGGAGAAATTAGGGCCGATGACCAAAAGCTTGGTCAAAGAGGTAGGTTTTAAGGAGCGTCTTAAAGGAGGAGAGAGAGGGAGGGAGGCGGAGAGGCGGAGAGGTTTAAGCAGGGAATTCCAGGCAACAGAAGGCACGGCTACTAATGGTGGAGCGATTATAATCAGGGATGCTCAAGAGGGCAGAATTAGAGGAGCGCAGATATCTCGGGGGGGTTGTGGGGCTGGAGGAGATTACAGAGATAGGGAGGGGCGAGGCCATGGAGGGATTTGAAAACAAGGGTGAGAATTTTGATCATTTTGAAATCGAGGCGATGCTTAACCAGGAGCCAATGGAAGTCAGCGAGCACAGGGGTGATGGGCGAACGGGGCTTGGTGCGAGTTAGGACACAGGCAGCCGAGTTTTGGATGACCTCATGTTTGCGTAGGGTGGAATGTGGGAGGTCAGCCAGGAGTGCGTTGGAATAGTCGAGTCTAGAGGTAACAAAGGCATGGATGAGGGTTTCAGCAGCAGATTAGCTGAGTCTGTACTGAGTTAGCTCATTGTAGCAGGTTTAGTGATTGGAACGGTACAGTTAGGGTCAGCATCCTTGCAGTAGGGAAGAAAAAAATAAGGACTCAGGGCCTTTTTTAATGAAAAAATTGTACTTGGGATCATAGAATCTTACAGCACAGAAGGAGGCCATTTGGCCCGTCGAGCCTGTGCCGGCTCTTTGAAAGAGCGACCCAATTAATCCCACTCCCCTGCCCTCTCCACATAGCCTTGCAAAATGTTTCCCTTCAAGTATTTTATCCAATTCCCTTTTTCAAGGTACTATTGAATCTGCTTCCACCACCCTTTCAGGCCGTGCATTCCAGATCAAAACAACTCGCTGAGTAAAAATTCTCCTCATCTCCCGCTCTGGGCCGTTTGAGTTGTGGGCAATGTTCGCTGCGATTATTGTTGGGGCCGCGCAGCTCCTTTAACGGGCTGCGCGGCCAATCAAAAGCCCACGCATGCCCGTTATTTTCAACGTAAACAGGAGCGATTATCAAACAAAGTTTGACACCCAGCCACGTAAGGAGATATCAGGACAGGCGACCAAAAAGTGTGGTCAAAGCGGTAGGTTTTAAGGAGCGTCTTAAAGGAGGAGAGAGAGGTGGAGAGGTTTAGGGAGGGAATTCCAGAGCTTAAGACCCAGGCAGCTGAAGGCACAGCCGCCAGAGAGAAAAAAACGTATCTAGGGAATCTAGGGGAATCAAGGGATATGGGGATCGGGCAGGAAAGTGGAGTTGAGGTAGAAGATCAGCCATGATCTTATTGAATGGCGGAGCAGGCTCGAGGGGCCATATGGCCTACTCCTGCTCCTAATTCTTATGTTCTTATGCACTCCTCCATGCACATCCTGTTGTAAATGTCTAAGCCACAGATTCCAACTTTGAACACCAAAGAGGGTGAATTTCCTTGGGGCTTCCCCTGCTTGGTGTGGTGTAACATTGGCACAAACCTTTTATTTTGTTTCGTGACAGTGGTAATTATCAGGGGGATTAAGGCAACAATTACTGATGACCAAACTCTGATTGCACTTCTGATACATTGCCAGCGATTCCAACTGCAAGCATTTGCATTTATTCCACTGTTGGCAATATTTCTATCACATTGTTTCTCAACTGATGAGGAAAGGACATGTCACTCAGAACATGTCATAGAAACATAGAAACATAGAGGATAGGAGCAGGAGTAGGCCATTTGGCCCCTCGAGCCTGCGCTGCCATTTGATGAGATCACGGCTGATCATCCAAATTCAGTACCCTGTCCCTGCTTTCTCCCCATATCCCTTGATCCCTTTAGCCTTAAGAAATATATCTAACTCCTTCTTGAATATATTTAATGAATTGGCCTCAACTGCCTTCTGTGGTAGAGAATTCCACAGGTTCACCACTCTCTGGATGAAGAAATTCCTCCTCATCTCTGTCCTAAATGGCTCACCCCTTATCTTAAGACTGTGACCTCTGGTTCTGGACTCCCCCGCCATTGGGAACATCCTTCCTGCATCTCGTTTGTCTCGTCCTGTTAGAATTTTATAAGTTTCAATGAGATCCCCTCTCATTCTTCTAAACTCCAGCGAATATAAGCCCAATCGACCCAATATCTCCTCATACGTCATTCCTGCCATCCCAGGTATCAGTCTGGTGAATCTTCGCTGCACTCCTTCCATGGCAAGAACATCCTTCCTCAGATAAGGCGACCAAAACTGCACACAGTACTCAAGGTGTGGTCTCACCAAGGCCCTGTACAACTGCAGCAAGACATCCTTGCTCCTGTACTCGAATCCTCTCGCTATGAAGGCCAACATACCATTTGCCTTCTTAACCGCCTGCTGCACCTGCATACTTACCTTCAGCGACTGGTGCACAAGGACACCCAGGTCTCGTTGCACTTCCCCTTTTCCCAATCTATTGCCGTTCAGATAATAATCTGCCTTCCTGTTTTTGCCACCAAAGTGGATAACCTCACATTTATCCACATTATACTGCATCTGCCATGCATCTGCCCAATCACCCAACCTGTCCTAATCATCCTGGAGTTTCTCGGCATCCTCCGCACAGCACACACGCCCACCCAGCTTTGTGTCGTCTGTCCCCAGGAAAATCTGGCACAAAGCGAGGAAGGAAATTCAATTCGAAAGTAAGGCGTGCGTTTGAATCAGGTTCATCTTCCACTTTGCTGTTGGTGACAAGGCGTCAGCTGCATCGCATCAAATCTGGGGCTAGACGGCCCCTGGGCCAATTGAATTCATCAGAGTGTTCAGTCCCAGCCCGACAGGTTCAGGAATATCAAGGCCCACAGTGCGAGTAGGAACAGATCTTAAAATGCTGCACTGTTGTTGTTTCTCCATCAGGGACCCCTTTAAAGAGGAGGTCTCTCTATCAGGGACCCTTTTAAAGTGGGAGTCTCACCATTATGGACGCTTTTTAAAGAGGAGGTCTCTCCATCAGGGACCCTTTTAAAGTGGGAGTCTCACCATCAGGGACCCTTTTAAAGAGGGAGCCTCTCCATCAAGACCATTTTTAAAGTGGGAGTCTCACCATCAGGGATCCTTTTAAAGAGGGAGCCTTTCCATCAGGGATCCTTTTAAAGTGGGAGTCTCACCATCAGGGACCTTTTTTAAAGAGAGTCTCACCATCAGGGACCCTTTTTAAAGAGGGAGTCTCACAATCAGGGACATTTTAAAGAGGGACAATCCTATTAACTACAGGCCGGTCAGTTTAACATCAGTGGTGGATAAAGTTTTAGAAACAATAATCAAGGAAAAAATTAACGGGCATTTGGAGAGGTTTAAGCTAATTAAGGAGAGCCAACACGGGTTTGTAAAAGGCAGATCGCGTTTGACTAATCTAATTGAATTTTTTGATGAAGTAACAGAGAAGATTGATGAAGGGAATGCAATGGATGTTGTCTACATGGATTTTCAGAAGGCGTTTGACAAAGTACCACATAGAAAGCTGGTTATCAAAATTGAGGCTCATGGAATAGGTGGGTGAGTGGCAGCTTTGATAAGGAATTGGCTTAAGGACAGAAAACAGTGAGTTGTGGTAAATGGCTGTTTTTCAGACTGGTGGATGGTAGACAGTGGTGTTCCCCAAGGGTCAGTGCTGGGGCCACTGCTTTTTTTGATATATATAAATGACCTGGATATTGAAATACAGAGTAGAATTTCTAAATTTGCCGATGACACCAAATCTGGTGGGGGTGGCAAACAGTGATGATGATATCAATCGACCGCAACAGGACATAGAAAGGCTAGCAGAATGGGCAGACAAGTGACAGATGGAATTTAATACAGAGAAGTGTGAGGTGATGCATTTTGGCAGAAGGAACAGGGAGAGGCAATATACACTTAATGGCACAGTTTTAAAGAGTGTGCAGGGACAGAGGGACCTGGGAGTTAATGTGCATAGGTCTCTGAAGGTGGCAGGACATATTGAGAGAGTGGTTAACAAAGCATATGGGATCTTGGGCTTCATAAATAGAGGTATTGAGTACAAAAGTAGAGAAGTTATGCTGAACCTTTATAAAGCGCTGGTTAGGCCACAACTGGAGTATTGCGTCCAGTTCTGGTCACCACACTTTAGGAAGGATGTGAAGGCACTTGAGAGGGTGCAGAGGAGATTTACCAGAATGCCTCTGGGGATTGGGGATCTTAGCTACAAGGACAGGTTGGAGAAGCTGGATTTGTTTTCATTAGAGCAAAGGAGGTTGAGGGTGATTTGATAGAGGTGTACAAGATTATGACGGGTTTGGATAGGCTAGATGGGGAAAGGCTGTTCCCACTAGTTGATGGTACAAGGACTAGGGGACACAGATTTAAGGTTTTGGGCAAGAGATACAGGGGAATGTGAGGAAAACCTTTTTTAAGCAACGAGTGGTGATGACTTGGAATTCGCTGCCAACGGAAGTGGTGGAAGCGGAGACACTCAATGTTTTCAAGGGGAGACTAGATAGGCACTTGAGGGAAATAAACTTACAGGGCTATGGGGATAGAGCGGGGGAATGGGACTGACTGGATTGCTCTACAGCGAGCCAGCATGGACTCGATGGGCCAAATGGCCTCCTTCTGTGCCGTTATGACTCTATGACATCTGAATTGACTGTTTCCTAATAAGTATTTTGTAAAGTGCTGAAGATTTTATAGGAAAACTGTAAAGTTTACATGAGTACAATATGCTGCAGATATTTATCTGATGTAAAATACAACTGTATATAATATAGCGTGCTATAATTGTATACAGTGTAACGATTCCTTCCTTCAAAAGGACATACACTACGATTGAGAAAGGTTCATTGAGCTCACCCCGTCCAGGTGTGACACTTAAGTGAATCGCATCTCTTCTGAGCCTGTGTAAATGTCAAAATGAAATCAAGCTGGATGACTAACATGGAAGGAAAATTTAAAAATATAATCGAGTTTCTTTAACCCAATCTTCTCCTTCAAGCAGCTTTGATCTCGGGGATTAAAATATCCCACAATTTATAAAGGGATATAGGGAATGGTAGCGAAGTGGTAATGTCCCTGGGCTAGTAATCCAGAGGCCTGGACTAATGATCCAGAGATGTGAGTTCAAATCCCACCACAGCAGCTGGGGAATTTAAATTCAGTTAATTAAATAAATCTGGAATAATTACTAGTATCAGTAATGATACAATCAGATTATCGTAAAACCCATCTGGTTCACTAATGTCCTTTAGGGAAGGAAATCTGCTGTCCTTACCTGGTCTGGCCTATATGTGACTCCAGCCCCACAGCAATGTGTTTGACTGTTAACTGCCCTCTGAAATGGCCTAGCACGTCACTCAGTAGTAACAAACCGTTACTAAAAAGAATGGACCTCGGCACCGGCTACGGACACGGCAACGGCACACCCAGCCCAGTCGACCCTGCAAAGTCCTCCTCACCAACATCTGGGGACTTGTGCCAAAATTGGGAGAGCTGTCCCACAGACTTGACATAGTCATACTCACAGAATCATACCTTTCAGCCCAATCTCCTCCATCACCATTACAATAGCAAATCTGAAATAACGACAGCAAGCCAGGCAGCATCCATTACATGTAACAGATTTTAAGCAGGGGCAGGAGGATCTGAAGGAACAGTCTGTGCTAGAGTAGGAGGCAGGAAAGATTAAATGTTGCAAATGGGTATGTCCTGTCCCACCAGCTGGACAGACCCACCAGGGGTGGCGGCACAGTGATATACAGTCGAGAAGGCGTGGCCCCCCTGGGAGTCCTCAACATTGACTTCAATGTCCATCGCCAAAAGAGTGGCTCGGTAGGACCACTGCTGGCCGCGTCCTGAAGGACATAACTGCCAGTATGTGACAGGTGGTGAGAGAACCAACATGAGGGAAAAACCTACTTGACCTCGTCCTCACCAATCTACCTGTCGCAGATGCATCTGTCCATCACAGTATTGGTAGCAGTGACCATCGCAAATCCATTGTGGAGATGAAGTCCCGTCTTCACACCGAGGACACCCTCCATCGTGTTGTGTGGCACTATCACCGTGCTAAATGGGATAGATTCAGAACAGATCTAGCAGCTCAAAACTGGGCATCCATGAGGTGCTGTGGGCCATCAGCAGCAGCAGAATTGTATTCCACCACAATCTGTAACCTCATGGCCCGGCATAGCCCTCACTCTACCATTATCATCAAGCCAGGGGACCAACCCTGGTTCAATAAGGAGTGTAGAAGAGCATGCCAGGAGCAGCACCAGGAGTACCTAAAAATGAGGTGCCAACCTGGGGAAGCTGCAACACAGGACTACATGCATGCTAAAAAGCAGAAGCAGCATGCTATAGACAGGGCTAAGCGATTCCACAATCAACGGATCAGATCAAATCTCTGCAGTCCTGCCACATCCAGTCGTGAATGGTGGTGGACCATTAAACAACTAATGGGAAGAGGAGGCTCCATGAATATCCCCATCCTCAATGATGGTGGAGCCCAGCATTTGAGTGCAAAAGACAAGGCTGAAGCGTTTGCAACCATCTTCAGCCAGAAGTGCCGAGTGGATGATCCATATCGGCCTTCTCCTGAGGTCCCCACCATCACAGAAGCCAGTCTTCAGCCAATTCGATTCACTCCACATGATATCAAGAAACGGCTGAGCACACTGGATACAGTAAAGGCTATGGGCCCCAACAACATCCCGGCTATCGTGCTGAAGACTTGTGCTCCAAAACTAGCCACGCCTCTAGCCAAGCTGTTCCAGTACAGCTAAAACACTGGCATCTATCCGACAATGCCGAAAACTACCCAGGTATGTCCTGTCCACAAAAAGCAGGACAAATAAAACCCGGCCAATTACCGCCCCATCAGTCTACTCTCAATCATCAGCAAAGTGATGGAAGGTGTCATCGAAAGTGCTATCAAGCGACACTTACTCACCAAAAACCAGCTCACGGGTGCCCAGTTTGGGTTCTGCCAAGACCACTTGGCTCCCGACCTCATTACCGCCTTGGTCCAAACATGGACAAAGGAGCTGAATTCCCGAGGTGAGGTGAGAGTGACTGGCCTTCACATCAAGGCAGCATTTGACCGAGTGTGGCATCAAATAGTCCCAGTAAAACGGAAGTCGATGGGAATCGGGGGGAAAATGCTCCATTGGCTGGAGTCATGCCTAGCACAAAGGAAAATGGTTGTGGTGGCTGAAGGTCAATCATCACAGCCCCAGGACATCGCTGCAGGAGTTCCTCAGGGCAGTGTCCTAGGCCCAACCATCTTCAGCTGCTTCATCAATGACCTTCCCTCCAACATAAGGTCAGAAATGGGGATGTTCGCCAATGACTGCACAGTGTTCAGCGCCATTCACAACTCCTCAGATAATGAAACAGTCCATGCCCGCATGCAACAAGACCTGGTGACGTTCAAGCTTGGGCTGGTAAGTGGCAGGTAACATTCACGCCACAGAAGTGCCAGGCAATGACTATCTCCAACAAGCGAGAGTCTAATCGCCGCCCCTTGATATTCAACGTTATTACCATCGGCGAATCCCCCACCAGCAACATCCTGGGGGTCACCATTGACCAGAAACTTAACTGGACCAGCCACATAAATACTGTGGCAACAAGAGCAGGTCAGAGGCTAGGTATTCTGTGGCGAGTGTCTCAACTCCTGACTCCCCAAAGCCTTTCCACCATCTATAAGGCACAAGTCACGAGTGTGATGGAATACTCTCCACTTGCCTGGATGTGTGCAGCTCCAACAACACTCAAGAAGCTCAACACCATCCAGGACAAAGCAGCACGCTTGATCGGCATCCCATCCACCACCTTAAACATTCACTTCCTCCACCACCGGTGTACCGTGGCTGCAGTGTGTACCATCTACAAGATGCACTGCAGCAACTCATCAAGGCTTCTTCGGCAGCACCTCCCAAACCCGGGACCTCTTCCACCTAGAAGGACAAGGGCAGCAGGCGCATGGGAACACCACCACCTCCAAGTTCCCCTCCAAGTCACACACCATCCTGACTTGGAAGTATATTGCTGATCCTTCATCATTGCTGGGTCAAAATCCTGGAACTCCCTCCCTAACAGAACTGTGGGAGTACCATCATCACATGGACAGCAGTGGTTCAAGAAGGCGGCTCACCGCCACCTTCTCAAGGGGCAATTAGGGATGGGCAATAAATGCTGGCATTGCCAGCAACGCCCACATCCCGTAAACGAACTGGCACGGCCGCCAGTGGTGGAGCGATGGAAATCTGTGATGCGCAAGAGGCCAGAATTTTTTTTTATTCATTCCTGGGATGTGGGCATCGCTGGCCAGGCCAGCATTTATTGCCCATCCCTAATTCCCCTTGAGAAGGTGGTGGTGAGCCACCTTCTTGAACCGCTGCAGTCCATGTGGTGAAGGTCCTCCCACAGTGCTGTTAGGGAGGGAGTTCCAGGGTTTTGACCCAGCGACAATGAAGGATCGGCGATATACTTCCAAGTCAGGATGGTGCGTGACTTGGAGGGGAATTTGGAGGTGATGGTGTTCCCATGCACCTGCTGCCCTTGTCCTTCTAGGTGGCAGAGGTCGCGGGTGTGGGAGGTGCTGTCGAAGAAGCCTTGGCGAGTTGCTGCAGTGCATCTTGTAGATGGTACACACTGCAGCCACAGTACGCCGATGGTGGAGGGAGTGAATGTTTAAGGTGGTGGATGGGGAGCCAATCAAGTGGGCTGCTTTGTACTGGATGGTGTCGAGCTTTTTGAGTGTTGTTGGAGCTGCACTCATCCAGGCAAGTGGAGAGTATTCCATCACACTGCTTACTTGTGCCTTGTAGATGGTGGAAATGCTTTGGGGAGTCAGGAGGTGAGACACTCACCGCAGAATACCCAGCCTCTGACCTGCTCTTGTAGCCACAGTATTTATGTGGCTGGTCCAGTTAAGTTTCTGGTCAATGGTGACTCCCAGGATGTTGATGGTGGGGAATTCAGCAATGGTAATGCCGTAATGGGCAGTGGTTAGACTCTCGCTTGTTGGAGATAGTCATTGCCTGGCACTTGTGTTGTGCGAATGTTACTTGCCACTTATCAGCCCAAGCCTGAATGTCGTCCAGGTCTTGTTGCATGCGGTCATGGACTGCTTCATTATCTGAGAAGTTTTGCAAATGCAACTGAACACTGTGCAATCATCAGCGAACAGCCCCATTTCTGACCTTATGATGGAGGGAAGGTCATTGATGAAGCAGCTGAAGATGGTTGGGCCTAGGACACTGCCCTGAGGAACTCCTGCAGCGATGTCCTGGGGCTCTGATGATTGACCTCCAACAACCACAACCATCTTCCTTTGTGCTAGGTATGACTCCAGAAGGTGGAGAGTTTCCCCCCCGATTCCCATTGATTTCAATTTTAATACTTCAATTTTGATGCCATACTCGGTCAAATGCTGCCTTGATGGCAAGGGCAATAACTTTCACCTCACTTCTGGAATAGGAGGGGTACAGAGATCGAGGAGGGTTGTACGGCTGGAGGAGGATACAGAGATATCCAGAGATAGGGACGGGGGCGAGGCCATGGAGAGATTTGAACACAAAGATGAGAATTTTAAATTTGAGGCGTTGCCGGACTGGGAGCCAATGTAGGTAGATAAGGTGGTTAAAAATGCATATGGGATACTTGCCTTCATTAGCCGAGGCATAGAATATAAGTGCAGGGAGGTTATGATGGAGCTGTACAAAACGCTAGTTAGGCCACAGCTGGAATACTGTGTGCAGTTCTGGTCGCCACACTATAGGAAGGATGTGATTGCATTGGAGAGGGTGCAGAGGAGATTCACCAGGATGTTACCTGGGCTGGAGCGCTTCAGCTATGAAGAGAAACTGGACAGGCTGGGGTTGTTTTCCTTAGAGCAGAGAAGGCTGAGGGGGGACCCGATTGAGGTGTGCAAAATTATGAGGGGCATAGATAGGGTCGATAGAAAGGAACTTTTCCCCTTAGTAGAGGGGTCAATAACCAGGGGGCATAGTTTCAAGGTAAGGGGCAGGAGGTTTAGAGGGGATTTGAGGAAAAACTTTTTCACCCAGAGGGTGGTTGGAATCTGGAACTCACTGCCTGAAAGGGTGGGAGAGGCAGGAACCCTCACAACATTCAAGAAGCATTTAGATGAGCACTTGAAACGCCATAGCATACAAGGCTACGGACCAAGTGCTGGAAAATGGGATTAGAATAGACAGGGCTTGATGGCTGGCGCGGACACGATGGGCTGAAGGGCCTCTTTCTGTGCTGTATAAATCTATAACTCTATGGGGTAAAAATTCAGTTGGTTGCGCCTCCCGTTAGCGCCTTAAGAGGGCGCTAATGGGGTGCAAAGCAACGAGTGCCCGGGCGCGGCAATGTTTGCGCCGCTCGCGAAATTAACTAGACATTTTGCGGCGACGCTAAACACTACTGCCACGATCTCCTGCGCCCGCAGATCGTGATGTCAGATTGCGCAATGCCCCGGTAGCGCCCCGGAGCGGAGATTGAGTGGCGCCCCCTGCCTTACCGCCTGCCGCTAGCAACGACAGGTTGAGGGGAGCGTTTTGCAGTCAAGAAGGGACTGGGGGAGCGCTATTTAAAGGCGACCGCTTCCTGCCTTTTATTGTTGCTGACAATTTTGAACAACGCATTCTGAGAGAGAGAGAGAGAGAGAGAGAGACTTCTGGAGAGATTCAGCGCTGTGTGAAGGAGTTTTGGGTACTGAGCAGCACTTTGCAGGTTCATTTTGAATTGCCCTTCCTTGTATCGATTTAGAAGAGACAGTGGGGGCTGCACTCTGAACTCTTTCCCTGGGGCTCTCCATTGTTCTTTCCAGCAGATTTGATGTACAGGTCTCTCCAGGCCGAGATTCAAGGCTGCAATGAGCAGGATGTGGATGGAAAGCAAGATCAACCCTCCCCTTTAAGAACTGGCCGGCGCCAGTGTGTCTGTGTTCCATTGCTGACTGACATCACATGAGCTTCGCCAGCGCTCTGAGGTAGCGTCTCGCTCCTCGGCCTTTGTGCCTTAAGACAGATGTGTAGCGCCTGATTTAGCGCTCCAATCACCTCCAGGGGCGATAAAAGTCAAGTTTACAGTCAGAGGCGATAATTAGCGCCAGGCGCTAATCTTTGCGCCCAGCCGATAATTGCGCCCCAAATGGGGCGATACTGAATTTTTCCCCCTTTGACTCTGTGACTATGTAGGTCAGCGAGCACAGGGGTGATGGGTGAACGGGACTTGGTGCGAGTTAGGATACGGGCAGCAGAATTTTGGATGGGCCCAAGTTTACGGAGTGTGGAAGACGGGAGGCCGGCCAGGAGAGGACTGGAAGAGTCGCGTCTGGAGGTAACAAAGGCATGGATGAGGGTTTCAGCAGCAGATGAGCTGAGGCAGAGGCGGAAGCAGATGATATTACGGAGGTGGAAATAGGCGGTCTTGGTGATGGAGAGGACATGGGGTCTGAATCTCTGTTCTGGGTCAAATAGATGAGTTTTTTTGGCTTCTTAAATATACCAGATGTCAGGAAATTCCAGAA
Organism: Squalus acanthias; assembly: GCA_030390025.1. Lineage (NCBI taxonomy): Eukaryota > Metazoa > Chordata > Chondrichthyes > Squaliformes > Squalidae > Squalus > Squalus acanthias. The sequence continues at coordinate 11,437,244 of CM059449.1, forward strand.
TTGCTCAACATCCTGAGACTTGTTGACAAATAGAGATTGCACATCTTCTGGTGACAGAGCGGGAGAAAGAATCAACATTATCAAACTGATATAAGTAGGAGTCAGAGGGCCAGACTGAAGGCAGCCCAACAGATATATTAAGCTGGAGCAACCACTTTGGTTCAATTCTCATTCCTCTGGACAAGCGTCCCATGGCAACGTCACAGCCAAATATTTACTGAATACTCATTACATCATCCGTGGAAGGAAAAAATTATTGAAAGGAGAGGGAGCCACCAGCACAAGGATCAGGAATTGCTGTTGGAGTTTTTATTTGAATTAGTCACAGCCAGAAGAGGCTGAATTTCAAATGATGTTCTGTACACATTCCCTAATGCTTCTCACTCACTCCAAAGTAGATTGGAAAAACTTGACAATCTTTAGCATTTGACTCTGTCACTCTGACCTGCTGGATGTTACAAGAAAGAAATAACTTGGATTTATATCAGGGATATGGGGATCGGGCGGAAAAGTGGAGTTGAGGTCGAAGATCAGCCATGATCTTATTGAATGGCGGAGCAGGCTCCAGGGGCCGAATCCTGCTCCTATTTCTTATGTTCTAAGGGTTTTATCACTTCCTCCGTGTTTTGTTAACCAATAAATTGCTTTTGAAGTGCAGTCACTATTGTTATGTAGGCAGACATGACAGGCAATTTATGCACAGCAAGGTCCCACAACCCATAAATGAGAGAGATGGCCAATTAATTTGTTTCTCTTTGCGTTGGTTGAGAGAGGAATGTTGACCAGGACCCCAGGAGAAACCTCTGCTCCACAAATGGTGCCACGGCATCTTTTTTGCAGTTACCCGAACCACACCAGGCACCTCTGACAACGCAGCACTCCCTCAGTACGGCACTGATGTGTCGGCCTAGGTTATCTGATCAAGCCCTGGACTGCAGTTTGAACCCACCGACTGCAACCAACCCAGCCAAGCTGACATTATGGGCCAATTATCTTGGAGAACCATTTCATAGAATAGAGTCATAGAAGGAGGCCATTCGGCCCATCGTGCCTGTGCCAGCTCTTTGAAAGAGCTACTTAATTAGTCCCACTCCCCCCTGCCCTTTCCCCAGAGCCCTGTGAATTGTTTCCCCTTCAAGTAGTTATCCAATTTCCTTTTGAAAGTTATTGTTCCCAAAGAGGAAGAGATGTGAAGAGTGCCACAAAACAAACAGCAGTGCGTGTGTATTATGTGCATTTCACTGCTCCATGAGACTGTGACCCTCGGGGGATCCCTCAAACACAGACCTTCGCCACAGGTCAATCAAATAGTAATAAATGCTCCAACAACGACTGTAAAGAAATCAGATAGTGATATCGTCTGGCATGTTTAACCCTCTGCACTCTCAAGGATTCTGTCATTCCAGCCCTTGGAGAGGGAGCAGAGGAGATTTACGAGAACGATACCAGGGATGCGGGACTTCAGTTCCGTGGAGAGACTGGAGAAGCTGGGGTGGTTCTCCTTAGAGCAGAGAAAGTTACGGGGAGATTTAATAGAGGTGTTCAAAATCATGAAGAGTTTTGACAGAGTAAATAAGGAGAAACTGTTTCAACTGGCGGGAGGGTCAGCAACCAGAGGACACAGATTTAAGATCATTGGCAAAAGAAGCAGGGGGGAGATGAGAAGCCTTTTTTACACAGCGAGTTGTGGTGATCTGGAATGCGCTGCCTGAAAGGGCGGTGGAGGCAGATTCAATAGTAACTTTCAAAAAGGAATCGGAAAAATACTTGAAAAGGAAAATTTGAATGGGGAAAGAGCGAGGTGGGGGGGGAGTGGGACTGATTGGATCGCTCTTTCAAAGAGCCGGCACAGGCACGGTGGCCCGAATGGCCTCCTTCTGTGCTGTAAGATTTTATGATTCCGCTGCAATAATACAAGCAATTCACCTAATGGCCTTCACTTAAAGAGCTCTCTGCCCTTCCCCTTTCTTTACACAACGCCTTTCCTAGTGTGTAGACAATGGGAAATTCCAGTTGTTTCGATGCTGCTCTCAGTGTCAGAGGCTCCGCTCTCGCTCCACTTCCAGTCCGGGGCACTCTCTGCAGTCCTCTCCGAGTCCGATAATAAGAGTTAACTGGAAGCTGTGCACATGGAGCAGACTTTTAAAAGCGGTAGTCAGATTTGATTCAGCTCCTCCAGCATTATCCCTGTTTGCCGTGAAAGGGAAAATTCCAGAGCAGAATGTCTCGTGTCCAATTTCCTTGTTTCTCTCAATGGCGTTGGTTCTTACTGATTGCACAGGTGATGCTCATCCTCTGGCACCGCGGCCATTCTCAGTGGGAGACCCTGGACAGTGAGCATTGGCTAGGTATTCAAGTGTGGAGGCCTTCAAAACCAACGCTGCCTTCATCGGACCAGCCCGTTCCAGCATGAATAGTCATTGCATTGAGAGCATTGACTGAATTGTTCCCTCCCCAGCCTGAGAGCACTGAAGCCATTTGTTTCTACTCAGCTGCCCATGTCCTAACTGGCACCAAGTCCTGTCCACCCATCACCCCATGTGCTCGCTGACCTACATTGGCTCCCGGTCCAGCAACGCCTCGATTTAAAAATTGTTCTCAAATCTCTCCATGGCCTCGCCCCTCCATGTCTCTGTAACTTCCTCCAGCCCTACAACCCTTCGAGACCTCTGCGCTCCTCCAATTCTGGCCTCTTGCACATCTCCGATTTTAATCGCTCCACCATTGGCGGCCATGCCTTCTGTTGTCTGGGCCCTAAGCTCTGGAACTCCCTCCCGAAACCTCCCCAGCCTCTCTCCCTCTCTCTCCTCCTTTAAGATGCTCCTTAAAACCTACCTCTTTGACCAAGCTTAAGGTCACCTGTCCTAATATCTCCTTATGTGGCTCGGTGTCAAACGTTCCTTTGATAGTGCTCAGGTGCAGCGCCTTGGGAGGTTTTACGAGGTTAAAGGCGCTATACAAATGCAAGCTGTTGTTGCTGCTTATTGATAGGCCAGGTGAGATCAGTAAACTCAGCACAGGCCAAGGATTGAACCTGGAACCTTGATGGTCTGGATGGCTCAGTAGCAGACAGACGAGAGCCATCAGGAAGGAAGGGTGGAGGAGCTCTGGTTGCCAGTGCCTTCACACGGAATGATGCAGTGGGTGGAGTAGATTCCACTCTATCTCTCAATGAGGCAACAGGTAAGTTCCTCCTGGGACAAACTTTCAAACCTCACCAATCTCTACAGTAGAGAGACACTAACATAAAAATGTCAGACACATCTAGGGGTAGAAATTCATCTTGAGCAGTTGTGTAAACCGGGTCTTCCCCCCCCCCCACACCCCCCCTCCCCCACCCACATCACAGGGACCCAGAGGGATTGTTTTAAAGAGGGAGTCTCACAGTCTCACCATCAAGACCCTTTTTAAAGAAGGAGTCTCACCATCAGGGACTCTTTTTAAAGAGGGAGTCTCACCATCAGGGACTCTTTTTAAAGAGGGAGTCTCACCATCAGGGACTCTTTTTAAAGAGGATGTGTTACCCTGAGGGACTCTTTTAAAGAGCGAGTCTCTCCTTCAGGACCCTTTTTAAAGAGGGAGTCTCACCATCAGGGACTCTTTTTAAAGAGGATGTGTTACCCTGAGGGACTCTTTTAAAGAGCGAGTCTCTCCTTCAGGACCCTTTTTAAAGACGGAGTCCAACCATCAGGGCCACTTTTAAACAGGGATCTAACCATTAAGACCCTTTTTAAAGAGGGAGTCTCACCATCAAGACTCTTTTTAAAGTGGGAATCTCACCATCAGGGACAATTTTTAAAGAGGGAATCTCACCATCAGGGACAATTTTTAAAGAATGAGTCTCACCATCAGGGACTCTTTTTAAAGAGGGAGTCTCACCATCAGGGACTCTTTTTAAAGAGGGTGTGTTACCCAGAGGGATTGTTTTAAAGAGGGAGTCTCACAGTCTCACCATCAGGGCCACTTTTAAACGGGAATCTAACCATTAAGATCCTTTTTAAAGAGGGAGTCTCACCATCAGGGACCCTTTCATCAGGGTTCCTTTTTAAAGAGATTGTCTCACCATCAGTTACCCTTTTTACAGAGGGAGTCTCACCATCAAAACCTATTTAAAGAAGGAGTCTCACCATCAAGGACTCTTTTTAAAGAGGGAGTCTCACCACAAGACACTTTTTAAAGAGGGAGTCTCACCATCAAGACACTTTTTAAAGAGGGAGTCTCACCATCAGGGATTCTTTTTAAAGAGGGAGTCTCACCATCAAGGCACTTTTTAAAGAGGGAGTCTCACCATCAGGGACTCTTTTAAAGAGGGAGTCTCACCATCAGGGACTCTTTTCAAAGAGGGAGTCTCACCATCAGGGACTCTTTTTAAAGAGGGAGTCTCACCATCAGGGACTCTTTTCAAAGAGGGAGTCTCACCATCAGGGACTCTTTTCAAAGAGGGAGTCTCACCATCAGGGACTCTTTTCAAAGAGGGAGTCTCACCGTCAGGGACACTTTTTTAAAGAGGGAGTCTCACCATCAGGGACTCTTTTTAAAGAGGGAGTCTCACCATCAGGGACTCTTTTCAAAGAGGGAATCTCACCATCAGGGACCCTTTTCAAAGAGGGAGTCTCACCGTCAGGGACTCTTTTTAAAGAGGGAGTCTCATCCTCAATGACCCTTTTTAAAGAGGGATTTTTCAAAGTCAATCCTGCCCGTATTTATTCCTTCATCTGCCTATATGAAATAGCACCTGACTGCGCGCGGGCATGAGACCTTTTCGTGAATTTCCTGGGATTTCAGCACATAGTTGAAGCCGACACTCCAGTGTGGCACTGAGGGAGTGCTGCACTGTCGGAGGTGCCGTCTGTCGGATGGGACGTTAAACCATCTGCCCTCTCAGGGGGACGTAAAAAATGCCATGGTCACTATTTCAAAGAAGAGCAGGGCAGTTATCCCTGGTCTCCTGGCCAATATTTATCACTCAACCAACCTCACCAAAAAACAGATTGCGTGGTCATTATCTCACTGCTGCTTGTGGGGTCCTGCTCTGCGCAAATTGGCTGCCACGTTTCCTACATTTCAACAGTGACTACACTTCAAAAAGTACTTCATTGGCTGGGAAGAGGTTTGGGACGTCCTGAGGTGGTGAATGGTTCTGTAGAAATGCAAGATCTTTCTTCCTTCTATGCTGCACCTGCTGTAGCAGAGCTTGACATTGACAGTGAGTGAATATATATATTAATGATCTAGACATGGGAACTAGATGTAATATCTCCAAGTTTGCAGACGACACAAAACTGGGTGGGCGTGTGTGCTGCGAGGAGGATGCCGAGAAACTCCAGGATGATTTGGACAGGTTGGGTGATTGGGCAGAAGCGTGGCAGATGCAATATAACGTGGATAAATGCGAGGTTATCCACTTTGGTGTCAAAAACAGAAAGGCAGATTATTATCTGAATGGCAATAGATTGGGAGAAGGGGAAGTGCAACGAGACCTGGGTGTCCTTGTGCACCAGTCGCTGAAGGTAAGCATGCAGGTGCAGCAGGCGGTTAAGAAGGCAAATGGTATGTTGGCCTTCATAGCGAGAGGGTTTGAATACAGGAGCAAGGATGTCTTGCTGCAGATGTACAGGGCCTTGGTGAGACCACACCTTGAGTATTGTGTGCAGTTTTGGTCGCCTTATCTGTGGAAGGATGTTCTTGCCATGGAAGGAGTTCAGCGAAGATTCACAAGGCTGATACCTGGGATGGCAGGAATGACGTATGAAGAGAGATTGGGTCGATTGGGCTTATACTCACTGGAGTTTAGAAGAATGAGAGGGGATCTCATTGAAACTTATAAAATTCTGACAGGACAGGACAAACTAGATGCAGGAAGGATGTTCCCGATGGTCGGGGAGTCCAGAACCAGGGGTCACAGTCTAAGGATAAGGGGTAAGCCATTTAGGACAGAAATGAGGAGGAATTTCTTCACCCAGAGAGTGGTGAACCTGTGGAATTCTCTGCCACAGAAGGCAGTAGAGGCCAATTCATTAAATAGACTCAAGAAGGAGTTGGATATATTTCTTAAGGCTAAAGGGATCAAGGGATATGGGGAGAAAGCAGGGACAGGGTACTGAATTTGGATGATCAGCCATGATCGCATTGAATGGCGGAGCAGGCTCGAGGGGCTGAATGGCCTACTCCTGCTCCTATCTTCTATGAACAAGTCACAAAGGTTTTCTGTTCCCAGACACTGACATCCCCCGTCTTGATCAGGAGCCCAGAGACACACACTGTGTACCATCTGCAAGATGCACTGCAGCAACTCGCCAAGGCTTCTTCGGCAGCACCTCCCAAACCCGCGACCTCTTCCACCTAGAAGCACAAGGGCAGCAGGCGCATGGGAACACCACCACCTCCAAGTACCCCTCCAAGTCACACACCATCCTGAAGTATATCGCCGATCCTTCATCGTCGCTGGGTCAAAATCCTGGAACTCCCTCCCTAACAGCACTGTGGGAATACCTTCACCACACGGACTGCAGCCGTTCAAGAAGGTGGCTCACCACCACCTTCTCAAGGGAAATTAGGGATGGGCAATAAATGCCAGCGACGCCCACATCCCAGGAATGAAAATATACACGTGTTTTTTGGCATACTCAAAGCTTTTACACTAGGTGTGTAAAAGCAGCAACTCGTCGCTGTTCCCTCGTTGCCTCGGCAGATAAATGTGCTGCCCCATGTGGGGGTGAGTTAAACAAAGTAGGAAGAGGCCAGGTTCATTCCCTGGTCTGTGCTTAGTTAGCCAATCTCAGCTGGGGTAGCGGCGAGGGTGGGGGGAGCGATAGCTGGGACCGTTGCCCCTGAGCCAGGGAAGGCGAGATCAGGCGGGGTCCCGACACCCGCTGCTGGAAAGCGCAGACCTGAGGCTAGTGTCCGGCTCCCACACTTGAACAACCTGTCAACACTCGCTCCCAGGCACAGAGCTGCCGCTGCCTGGTTCCGACATTGCAAGAAGCGGCGAGCAAGTCCTGTGAGATGACAGTTTGCGGAATACAGCATTGACTCATGTCTGTTTACAGTTGCGTTTCAATGTCTGTGTTGTTTTTGGTTTCCAAACTGGAACTGTACTGGAATGTGGGTATTCCATGCAAGTCAGCACGAACTCCGCAAAGGATTCTCGACATCAATATAAAGCACACACGCACACTCACACAAACAAACACACACACACACAAACACACTCACACACACTCACACAAACACACTCACACACACACAGACAAACACACTCACACACACTCACACACACAAACACACACACACACAAACACACTCACACACACTCACACAAACACACTCACACACACACAGACAAACACACTCACACACACTCACACAAACACACACACACACTCAGAAACACACACACACACACAAACACACTCACACACACACAAACACACTCACACACACTCACACAAACACACACACACACTCAGAAACACACACACACACACACAAACACACTCACACAAACACACACACACACTCAGAA
>CM059449.1:11452268-11457268 GCA_030390025.1 Squalus acanthias
ACACACAAACACAAACACAAACACACACACACACAAACACACACAAACACACACTCACACACACAAACACACACACAAACACACACACATACAAACACACACACAAACACACACACATACAAACACACACACAAACACACACACACAAACACACACACACACAAACACAAACACACTCACACACAAACACACTCACACACACTCACACAAACACACACACACACACACAAACACACTCACACACAAACACACTCACACACACTCAGAAACACGCACAAACACACTCACACAAACACACTCACACACACACTCAGAAACACACACACACACAAACACACTCACACAAACACACTCACACTCAGAAACACACACAAACACACTCACACAAACACACACACACAAACACACTCACACAAACACACTCATACAAACACACTCACACAAACACACTCACACACACAAACACACTCACACAAACACACACACACAAACACACTCACACACACAAACACACTCACACACTCAGAAACACACACACAAACACACTCGCACAAACACACACACAAACACACTCATGTTGTAATTTCTGGTTTGTTGCCGGTGCCACGTGCTAGCGAGTTGAGGAACAGGGAGAGAGTGCATTTAAACACGTGGCTGCAGGGATGGTGTAGGGGGGAGGGTTTCAGTTATGTGGATAATTGGAGCACATTCTGGGGAAGGTGGGACCTGTACAAACAGGACGGTTTGCACCTGAACCAGAGGGGCACCAATATCCTGGGAGGGAAATTTGCTACGGCTCTTCGGGGGGGTTTAAACTAATTTGTCAGGGGGATGGGAAAAAGGGTTGTAGTCCACGAGCCAGTGGTGAGTGTAGGGAGGTACTGAGGAGGGTATCAAGGTCGCAGGAATGTACCGGCAGACAGGAAGATGGCTTGAAGTGTGTCTACTTCAATGCAAGGAGCATCCGGAATAAGGTTGGAGAACTTGGAGCGTGGATTGGTACTTGGGACTACGATGTGGTGGCCATTACGGAGACATGGTTAGAACAGGGACAGGAATGGTTGTTGGAAGTTCCGGGGTATAGATGTTTCAGTAAGAGTAGGGAAGTTGGTAAGAAAGGTGGAGGAGTAGCATTGTTAATCAAGGATAGTTTAACAGCGGCAGAAAGGCAGTTCGAGGGGGATCTGCCGTCTGAGGTAATATGGGCTGAAGTTAGAAATAGGAAAGGAGCGGTCACGTTGTTAGGAGTTTTCTACAGGCCCCCAAATAGTAATAAAGATGTGGAGGAAGAAATTGCAAAGCAGATTATGAATAGGTGTGGAGGTCACAGAGTAGTTGTCATGGGTGACTTCAACTTTCCAAATATTGATTGGAACCTTTATAGGTCAAACAGTTCGGATGGGATAGTTTTTGCACAGTGTGTGCAGGAGGGTTTCCTGACACAATATGTGGATAGGCCGACAAGAGGTGGGGCCACGTTGGATTCGGTACTGGGTAATGAACCGGGCCAAGTGTTTGATTTGTATGTGGGAGAGCACTTTGGAGATAGTGACCACAATTCGGTAACTTTCACTATTGCAATGGAGAGGGATAGGGCCATACGGCAGGGCAGGGTTTATAATTGGGGGAGGGGTAATTATGATGCGATTAGGCAAGAATTAGGGAGTATAAGATGGGAACAGAAACTATCAGGGAAAGGCACAAACGAAAAGTGGAGCTTTTTCATGGAGCAATTACTGCGTGTCCTTGATAGGTATGTCCCTGTCAGGCAGGGAGGAAATGGCCGAGTGAGAGAACCATGGTTCACAAAAGAGGTTGAATGTCTAGTCAAGAGGAAAAAGGAAGCGTATGTAAGGATGAGAAAACAAGGTTCAGTTGGGTCGATTGAGGAGTACAAGGTAGCAAGGAATGAGCTAAAAAAAGAGCTTAGGAGAGCTAGGAGGGGGCATGAGAAGTCCTTGGCGGGTCGGATCAAGAAAAACCCCAAGGCTTTTTACTCTTATGTGAGAAATAAAAGAATGACCAGGGTGAGGGTAGGGCCGGTCAAGGACAGTAGTGGGAACTTCTGCATGGAGTCAGAAGAGACAGGAGAGGTGATGAATGAATACTTTTCGTCAGTGTTCACCGAGGAGAGGGGCCATGTTCTTGAGGATGAGAGTGTGATAAAGGTGGATAGGCTGGAGGTGGTAGATGTTCTGAGGGAAGATGTTTTAGCAATTTTGAAGAACCTGAGGGTCGATAAGTCCCCTGGGCCAGATGGGATATATCCTAGGATTCTTTGGGAGGCAAGGGAGGAGATTGCAGAGCCTCTGGCTTTGATCTTTGGGTCCTCACTGTCCACGGGGATGGTGCCAGAGGACTGGAGAGTGTCCCTGTTCTAACCATGTCTCCGTAATGGCCACCACATCGTAGTCCCAAGTACCAATCCACGCTCCAAGTTCTCCTACCTTATTCCGGATGCTCCTTGCATTGAAGTAGACACACTTTCAAGAAAGGAAATAGGAATGACCCTGGTAATTATAGGCCGGTTAGTCTTACTTCGGTGGTTGGTAAGATAATGGAAAAGGTCCTGAGGGATAGGATTTATGACCATTTGGAAAGGGGCAACTTAATCAGGGATAGTCAACACGGCTTCGTGAAGGGTAAGTCTTGCCTAACAAATTTGATTGAATTCTTTGAGGAGGTAACTAAGTGTGTAGATGAAGGTAGAGCAGTTGATGTCGTATACATGGATTTTAGTAAGGCGTTTGATAAGGTTCCCCATGGTCGTCTCATGAAGAAAGTAAGGAGTTGTGGGATAGAGGGAAATTTGGCCGATTGGATAAGTAACTGGCTATCTCATAGAAGTCATGATGTGGAGATGCCGGCGTTGGACTGGGGTGGACAAAAATGAGAAGTCGCACAACACCAGGTTATAGTCCAACAGATTTATTTAATTTTACAAGCTTTCGGAGCTATCGCTCCTTCGTCAGGTAAGTTAGCAATGAGAGAATCTCCCAGAATTCACAATTTAAACCCAGACAAAATCTATTCACCCTGGGACACATCTCATTGTCTTGGCTGTGCTCTTTGTTGTAGCGAATAATGTGAATAGATTTTGTCTGGGTTTAAATTGTGAATTCTGGGAGATTCTCTCATTGCTAACTTACCTGACGAAGGAGCGATAGCTCCGAAAGCTTGTAAAATTAAATAAATCTGTTGGACTATAACCTGGTGTTGTGCGACTTCTCATTTTTATCTCATAGAAGGCAGAGGGTGGTGGTGGATGGAACATTTTCGGACTGGAGACCAGTTACCAGCGGTGTGCCACAGGGGTCGGTGCTGGGTCCTCTGCTGTTTGTGATTTTTATCAATGACTTGGAGGAGGGGACTGAAGGGTGGATCAGTAAATTTGCTGATGACACCAAGATTGGTGGAGTAGTGGATGAGGTGGAGGGCAGTTGTAGGCTGCAAAGAGACATTGATAGGATGCAGAGCTGGGCCGAAAAATGGCAGATGGAATTTAACCCTGATAAGTGCGAGGTGATTCATTTTGGTAGGGCAAATTTGAATAAGGATTACAGGGTCAACGGCAGGGTTCTGAGGAACGTGGAGGAACAGAGGGATCTGGGGGTTCATATCCACAGATCTCTGAAGGTTGCCACTCAAGTGGATAGAGCAGTAAAGAAGGCCTATGGTGTGTTGGCGTTTATTAACAGAGGTTTTGAGTTTAAGAACTGTGAGGTTATGCTGCAACTGTACAGGACCTTGGTGAGACCACATTTGGAATATTGTGTGCAGTTCTGGTCACCTCACTATAGGAAGGACGTGGAAGCATTGGAAAGAGTGCAAAGGAGATTTACCAGGATGCTGCCTGGTTTGGGGGGGGAGGTCTTATGAGGAAAGATTGAGGGAGTTGGGGCTTTTCTCTTTAGAGCGGAGGAGGATGAGAGGCGACTTAATAGAGGTTTATAAGATGATGAGGGGGATAGATAGAGTGGATGTTCAGAGACTATTTCCTCGGGTAGAGGCAGCTGTTACAAGGGGGCATAACTATAAGGTGCATGGGGGGAGATATAGAAGGGATGTCCGAGGTAGATTCTTTACTCAGAGAGTGGTTGGGGTGTGGAATGGACTGCCTGCTGTGATAGTGGAGTCGGACACTTTAGGAACTTTCAAGCGGTTATTGGATAAGCACATGGAGCACACCAGAGTGATAGGGAGTGTGATAGCTTGATCTTGGTCTCGGACAATGCTCGGCACAACATCGAGGGCCAAAGGGCCTGTACTGTGCTGTACTGTTCTATGTTCTATGTTCTCATACAAACACACTCACACAAACACACTCACACACACAAACACACTCATACAAACACACACGCACAAACACACTCACACAAACACACTCACCCAAACACACTCACACAAACACACTCACACACACAAACACACTCACACAAACACACTCACACAAACACACACACACAAACACACTCATACAAACACACACACACACAAACACACTCACACAAACACACACACACAAACACACACGCACACACAAACACACTCACACAAACACACACACACATAGAAACACACACACACACAAACATACTCACACACACACACAAACACCCACACACAAACACACACACACACACACAAACACACATACAAACACACATGCACACACACAAACACACACACAAACACACACACAAACACACACACACAAACACACACAAACACACACACATTAACACACACACAAACACAAACACACACACACACTCACACACACAAACACACACACAAACACACACACACAAACACACACACACAAACACACACACACACACACTCACACACACACAAACACACACACACACACACAAACACACACACACTCACAAACACAAATACACACACACACACTCACACACACAAACACACACACATACAAACACACATGCACACACACACAAACACACTCACACAAACACACACACACAAATACA